>JAIGNY010002072.1:510000-532500 GCA_020152595.1 Chiridota heheva
AGGGGTATAACTAGACTTCGATCACAGAGGGGTGTTAGACAAATTTGTCTGACAAAAAAATCAATTGGGGGACAATTTAGAATAGTTTAGCTGTCTATATCTATCTATATACATGTAAGTATAGGGCTACAATTTGAATTTTCAAAAAAGCGATCAACATATTAAAGCCTTCCGTATATGAGATGTAGACAGGCAATGAAACCAAGAACACCTGAACCATGGGGCAATGAGGGCAACCCCTACCCTTTCCCTCACGGGGATAATGGAGGCAAGAATTGGGCTCTCCATTACACAAGAGCAACGGGTCAAGAAGTGCCCTTTGTGATATTTATTTTAGGCGTTATTTTCGCCCTTGCTATAAAGTAACGGTTGTGATGCTCAAAACTCTTTTCATGCTTTGAAATGGCTGTTTTTGATATAAAAACTTATTTCTCATCATTTGTGCTTTTTCACTTTCAGATGCATGCATACCGGAAGATTTACGACCATGTTGCCCTCTTTTTGACTCGCCCTTTGTCTTTTTCACGTGCAGTCGTACCAGAATGAAACCCATGATTGGGAACAACATTAAGCTATATGGGAAACTCCCTTATTGCACATCTCTAATTAGCTTTCAATACACCTCATAATAATTTTCACTACAATTTTAATTATAATGTATAGCAGTAGGCCTAAACTTGAGGCCAATTTTATTGACTACCAGTTAGATTTTTGACGCTTTCGGTTGCCAAACAGTTCATGAAAGTATCCTCTCCATTCAATATTTTGATTGCCACCTCCAATTGCTTAGGACGCATTTGGCAAGCAAAAAACAAAAAAAAGAATGTATGCTTGCCATTTATTTCATTAATTAGATGTCTTGAATATTTCCTAAAGGCCATGATTACTAATACTATTTTCAATCAGTAAAGTCAATGGAAGTGTGCACTTATTTTTGATGCACGATTTGTGTCATACGCCCGCGTTCAACATTTACGCTACGCTGGCATGGCTGATGTTCAATAGAATTTGAAATAATTAGGTACATTCACTTCGGCGCACACGATTGTGAGAAGGTAGCAAGCGAGGTAGATAAAAGTTTCTTTTTTTTTACGGGTTTTACTTCATGATTATTAAATGTATTTTTATGTGCCCAAGCTTTTAAGATTAAGAGTTTATACTAGAAACTTTTTTAGTTATGTAGCTTAACTTTTGCAGGTTAAAATGAATGAGGTAAAAAAGTACAAATTTCTTGGAAATTTTTGCAAAACACGAGTGTGTCGTAAATATTCTGTGATGCGACTATGATGAGTCAATGTAGTGGTTTCCACTGTTATATGTATAGGATGATGTCTGACCCAGTATTCGCAGTCATGTAATGGCTGTAGCGTATACTACGGTCAGATGTTTATCTGACTAATTATTCATTTGCTTGGAAAGACAATCTGCGATATGTTTCGCATAGAAAGTTCAGGATATTAATAACGTTAGAAGAGTATCATATTCATCATAATTCATAAGTATTGTGCAGTCACAGAAATGATCTTCCTGTGTGTCACAGCAACAGGGAGATGACAATTTTAGACTTGTCACTTGTTTTAAGATTAGGCTTGCTGTTTATCTGTTGTGGCCCTCAGGACACAACAATTCTAAAGTTAGTATTGTAAACTCCATGCTCTCCTTGCTTGCCCCCGTACAACCTTCCCAGAGCTTTCCTCGCTCCCCACAACTCAATTGTCGAGTTCTTCCAGAAAAACCCTCTGGATAAAATCATCTCCTTCCTTCATCATGCTTCCCTCTACAACCATATTTAGTCCTCCTTCCCCACCCCTTCTCTCTCTACAATATTTTTTCACCCATACACCTTCTTTCTCGATCCCAGCTTTCTGGCTTTTAGTTCTTGTGTTTCTCTCAATCTCCTCCTGTTTACTTTCCTTCCTACCTCTGGAATGATCTAATTTTTCAGGCACAATTTTACCCTTGCTGTTGTGGTGCCGTTAAGCCCTCATTAAACAAACAAACTTAATTGAACTTCATATACATTAGCAAAATTTACTGTTCTACTAGGATATTTTTGCAGTTCCGCAGCAATGAAAAGATATATCAAAGAAAGTGTAGTCTCTGTTTATAACAAAAGGGATTAAGCTAAAAGTAAAATTACAATTTGTGTACAACAAACAAAAAAAGATAAGAGTTTTGATGTAGATTAATGCACAGGAGGCAACATCTTCCAGCCACAGTATGTTATATCAACTCTTATAGGGAATAAGAAACAAAAGATTAAATCGTAACTTGTATCACCTGATATCAATGCTTTTACAGACCACAGTACAGTATATCAACATGAAATTTACACATCGTTACATTTTACCTTCTGGAGCTATTTTCCTTCTCCCTGATTTGATGTCTGAATGGATTGATTTATTTTTGAAAATGTAGAAATTAATATGTATTGAAACATTTTTTGCAGTTACTGTTTTTTTTTCTTTCTTTTTCTTGACTAGGATTTAAATAAGCATCATTTGAAAGTTTTCCTGTCTTGCTGGTTAAGTTCTGCTCAACACTTTGACGATCATCGGCGTCACTTTATTAGAAATCCCCGTTTGTGGAATTCAAGACGATCAGCAATGTTTCCCGTCCTTTTCTTTACGTTGCTCATCCTCCTTGCTGAGGCTCTCGGCATATCTGCAGTTGTTTTAGTTGTTGTGTGGACCAGCAAGTACTTTGAAGGCTTCGCTTGGGACGGATCTTCCAAAGAATTCAATCTGCACCCAGTATTGATGGTTATTGGATATGTCTTTCTCTATGGAAATTGTAAGTATAAAGCTGTATTCTTTCTGGTTAGATTAAGTATAAGCAGGGGTTGAGCTTTAAATTTTTCTCCATTGTTCCACGGAACAGTGCTTTCTTAAAAAACTCTTCCAGATCAAATTTCACTTAAGCAGTAGCAAAACTACATACCAAATTTAATCCAAATCAATCATCAGACTGCAACTATGCCCTAAGCTAGGTCAGAGTAATAAATAAAATGGATGTAAAATAAATCTTATCCTAGCTACCACACTAACTTACTCTTGATCCACGATAAAAATCCACGTAAACTTTATTGCTAATCTCTGTAATGGTGGCCATTTTCATCTCCAAAATACTGTCACTAATCACCACAAATGAAGTACTGATACAAATTTGGTACTGGCAGAAAGCTTATTGCGTTGTCTAATGTATTATTGGTACATTTTGCCTAAATCTGAAGGAATCTGGTCAGGGGTTCGGCATGAATTTGGTCCAAAATTTAAGCCAATATTTAAGTACACAAATCTCAAATGACAATTACACAAAATTAAAAATTTGAAAATATGAAAAATTTGGTATCATTTGAAAGAGGAATCACCAAACTCCACCTAGCTTACTATCGTTTTAATGCTACAGCATTGTCAGGTGATACCCCACGTGGTAGAAAACTGTCATCCAGTGATCAGTTTCATGAAAGCTGCAAAATTCTGAAAGTTGGCAGAGTTCTGACTGAAGAGAATGACGTCACACCACCTCATTAACGGGGGGCTGGGAACTGACTGCCCGCTCGGGTAGCACATACACGTACAGTATATATGTACCTCACACCCCGGGTATACAGTAGTACCTGCTCTTGAGTCTGCTAGTGGTTTATTTACTTCTAACCCTCCTTTCATGTACAGTATATATATATACCTCACATATGGAAGTACCCCCTGGGTATACAGTAGTACCTGCTCTTGAGTCTGCTAGTGGTTTATTATGCTTACTAACCCTCCTTTCATGTACAGTATATATATATACCTCACATATGGAAGTGCCCCCTGGGTATACAGTAGTACCTGCTCTTGAGTCTGCTAGTGGTTTATTATGCTTACTAACCCCCCCTGTAAAGGCAGATATACCTCTCAGGTGATTTTAAGGCAAGAAACTTGACATGCACCCTTAATCATTGATAACATAGGAATAGATCAACTTAATATTTTTAGATTTGGTACAGGGCTTATTTAATAATAATAGGAACATTTATATAGCGCTTAATCCACACTGTGGAGTATGCTCAAAGCGCTTATACAATACAAATGATAGGTTAATGTAAATAAACGATTAAATTAAATTATAATAAAAATCAAAAGTACTTCCTAAACAAATATGTTTTGAGCTGAGATTTAAACGTATTCAAAAATGTAATGTCTTTCATGGATTTCGGAATATCATTCCATTTTCTGGCGGCTGCCACTGTGAAAGACCTGTAACCAAAAGATTTTAGTCTCCACTTTGGTATATCCAGCAATTGCTTGTCACTAGACCTGAGACACCTTTTTGGCTGATAGATGGACAGAAGCTCACAGAGGTATTCTGGTGCTGATCCGTCTATACACTGGTAGGCTAAACACAATATCTTATACTCGATTCTAGCTTTAACTGGTAGCCAGTGCAAAAGCTTTAACGCGGCTGTAATACTGTCACGTTTTGATGTTTTAGTGACAATACGTGCAGCTTTGTTTTGTATACTCTGCAATCGTTTGATGTTCTCATGTGACGCACCTACAAAGCAGACTGTTGCAATAATCAAGACGTGACAGGATTAATGACCTTGCCAATGCTGAAGCCGTCTCTTGAGTCAGAAGGTGTCTGATGCTGCCAATATTGTGCAAGTGGTAGTTGCAGATCCTGCAAAGCTCTGTGATATGCTTCTCCATGGTCAGTTCCGGTTGAAGATAAACACCCAGATTTTTCACTGATTTAGAGAATGGGATTGAGGTCAGACAAACCAAGAAGATATGACTGATGTCTGTGTTGAGCAGTCTGGACTTTGGTCCTACAAGCATAGCTTCTGTCTTGCACTCGTTAAGTCTGAGCATGTTGTTCGTCATCCAAGACTTTATGCTTGTTGTACATACTTCAAGTTTGCTAAGTGCCACCATTCCACTTTCTGTTAGGTGAAAACGATCTATCAGCTGTGTATCATCGGCATAGAGGTGATGAAGAACGTCATGACTGTTTATAAGTCTATCAAGTGGCTTTGTGTATAAGGTGAATAACAGAGGACCTAAAACAGATCCTTGTGGTACACCACATGTTAGATTCATTGGATTAGACTGACACATTGACGATAACAGACTGGTGTCTGTCTGATATATACGATGAAAGCCAAGAAAGTATTTTGTTACTGAACCCGTATTCATGAGCTAGTCGTTGTTTCAGAAGTTCGTGATCGATCGTGTCGAAAGCAGCAGAGAGGTCGAGGAGTACCAAGATTCCAACTTTTCCATCATCTATCGCCATTTGCAAGTCGTTCACAACACGCACCAAAGCGGTTTCAGTACTATGTGCACTCTTATAGGCAGATTGAAATTTTGCCGAAAGATTGTGGCTATTAATATGATTTACCAGTTGCTTGTTTACTGCCTTTTCCAAGATCTTTGAGAGAAATGGGAAATTTGTCAGAGGTAAGGCTGATCACAGGGGCATAGGAACCTTAATGTACCTTAACCTTATTTCTCTACGCACCAAGATCTCTGCACCAGGAGTGCATAAGACCCGGACATCAACTCTACTACTCTCCACAGGCATACAAATTGTCACCGCCAGCTCTTGATCTACATGTAGGTGACCAAAAAATTTCCAAAGGTTGATTTTATTTGGCAGAGAAATACACTTTATGTCTCACCTGGCAACCAAATTAAAAATATTTCGGGAGCCTGAAATACCTTTATTCTTTACTACCTCAAAATTACTAGCATCCTAATCCCGAATTTTACACCGTAACTTTGTCGCCACAAGCCCCATGGTGCTGTTACGATACAGTATGTACCATAATATATCACTGAGCAGCTGTATACATACAGACATACCGTGCATACATAGTGTAGCCATGTTAGCGCACGTAATACATGCAGGGAGGTACACACAAAATATGTACTACTTTAATTCCATTGAACTCATTACTCAGAATTGAGAAAAGTAAGGGTCACTGTTTTCCTTCCACAAAAAACTGAATGCACTTCCTTATCTGTGTTTCCCATTGGCCGGAAGAGATGCATCCTGGCCCCATGAGATATAAGATGTCATAACAACCTGTCACTTCCACATAGCTTGCAATTGAGAAAAGTTTACTGTCCTTTGAAACGTGTGAAAGAAAATTTTCAAATTTGTCTATGTCAGCTAAAAAAATTTATAGAAAATGCGTCTAAACTTGTGTCTTCATATGTGTTAAACACTTTTTTGTGTTTTCCCCAAAATTTTGAATATATTACAGGACTTTTTCTTTCAAAAAATAGTACAAAACTTCACATATATTTTTGTACTCCCCTATCATCTCTATGTCTGCTTATTAATATAATGCCCAGGGTACATGTAATAATAATAATAATAATAATACATTTTTATATAGCGCATTATACCAAACGGTCTCAATGCGCTATACATAAACAAATATAACATGAGAAAACCTTTAGATACAAACAGTAAGAGAACAATAAACCATACTTAAAAAGATACAAGCAGGATAAAGTTACAAGGTCCAATGAGGGGAACTCATTAAAAGGTGTGTTTTCAATACACTCTTAAAAATATCTAAAGTAGGAGCATTTCTGATAGAGATTGGGAGAATGTTCCAGAGTTTGGGGGCTGCAGATTGAAATGAACGTTCACCGTAAGTCTTGTATTAATTTTGGGCGGCTTTAGGAGAATAGCACTGTTAGATCTGAGTGAGCGAGTTGGTAATTGTAACGTGATTAAGTTGGAAATATAATTTGGAGCAAGACCATGGATGGCTTTGTATGTGAGGGTGAGAAGCTTGTAGTTTATTCTTTCACATATAGGAAGCCAATGAAGTTGGTGGAGGATAGGTTTAATGTGAGATTTCTTACTTGTGAGAGTAACTAATCTGGCAGCAGTGTTTTGAATGCGCTGAAGCTTTGAGATTTGTTGAGAAGGAAGTCTAAATAAGATACTGTTGTAACAATCAAGTCTGGATGATACAAATGCGTGAATAAGTGTCTCAGTCCACTTTTGATCAAGACATTTACGAATTTGGCTGATTTTTCTGATGGCAAGTGAAGCGGAGCGGCATATATTATTTACATGTGGCAACAGTGTAAGCTTATTATCAAAAATAACACCCAGGTCTTTAACACAGGAAACAGGAGATATACATGAATTACCAATCATAACAGAGGAAACTGGAGTAGTGCTTAGAAAACGTGACGAAATATGAATTACTTTAGTTTTACTATCATTGAGAATTAGTTTGTTGTCTGCACACCATGTCTTGATTTCCTCTACACACGATTCAAGTTTTGCAATACTCCGGTCTTTTTCGTTTCTATTCATTGACACAAACCTGTGTATCATCTGCATAAATCATCCCATGCAGGCCATGAGATGTGATAATGCTTTCCATAGGGGAAGTATTATATGTAAAAACAGGTGGTCTGATTACTGATCCTTGAGGCACTCCAAAGTCGAGATACCAGGGCGAAGAGTTTTTATCTTTAATGGTTACAACCTGCGAGCGGTTTGCAAAATATGATTTCATCCAATTGAGAGTGATTCCATCCAAACTGTACACAGTATGCAGCCTATTAAACAGAATTTTATGGTCAATAGTGTCAAATGCTGCACTAAGGTGGAGGAGGACAAGAAGTGACTCTTTGTGGTCATCAGTAGCAAGGAGAAGATCATTGTAAATGCGTAACAGGGCAGTTTCTCTTGAGCGATTCTTGCGGTAGGCAGATTGGAGGGAGTTTTGTAGTGAGTTGGCACACAAGTAGTCTTGTAGTTGCAAAGAAACAGCCTTTTCTATCAATTTTGCAAGAAATTTTAAGTTGGAAATGGGACGATAGTTTTGGAGAATTTCTGTGTCTAGGGACGGTTTTTTGATGGTAGGAGTGACAATGGCAGATTTCAAGGTTGATGGGAAAGTGCCAAAACTCAGTGACATGTTTACAGTCTTTGATAAAATTGGCAATAGCTCGTCAAGACAATCCTTCAGGATCAAAGTTGGTAAGGGATCAATTGAACATGATTTGTTTGGCATCTGCAGGATCATTTTACGTACATCAGCATCACTCAGTTGACAAAATTTATCAAGAGAATGTGAGCATGTGCTAGTGATATATGGTTTTGGGTCCACAGGCATTGATGGGGGTGTCACATTATCCAGTTGAGAACGAAGCAAAATAATTTTGTTCTCAAAGAAGTCCCCAAAGTCCTCTGCTGACTTTTGTGGGCAGTCATGGCTAGGCAATGGAGAGTTAGACTTGGCAACGCACATGGAATCAACAAGTTTTAAACAATTTACGCTGATCGCAGGTTGCAATTTGTGTAGAGTAATAGTCACATTTGGCCGAGTCAAGAAGTTCACGGTACTCAGAAGTTTTAGCTTCAAGAATTTGCCGATGTACTTCTAGACTGGTTTTCTTCCATTTTCGTTCAGCACGTCTTCGCTGTAGCTAAGCTTTATGCAATGAGTCAGAAAACCAAGGGGCATGAGGTCGTAAAGTGACTGATCGGGACTTCTCAGGTGCATGCTTATTAATGAGATTCTTTAAGACGTGTTCATATTGTAAGGTTAATTCTTCAGCATTTGATGAGGGATCCATGTACAGGGACGACAATTGGATGTCACGCTTGAGATCATCAAGCACAATGTTTTTATAGTCACGGTGGTGAATTGTTCGCTTGGTTGGAAGAGGGCGTTTTAGCCCAATGTAATAAGATAAGACAGCATGGTCAGATGGAAGTTCAAGGTTGACATTAACATTTGAAAGCAGACGATCATCCTTATGTGTAATAATAAGATCAAGGGTATGTCCCTTGCGATGCGTAACAACGTTAATGTGCTGCTGCAGACCAGCAGAATCCAGTAGATCTAAAAAAGCTATAGCATCATGGTTTTTACAATCATCAACGTAAAAATTAAAATCCCCTGCTATGAGCAGGTGGCCATGACATGTTGTCAGGGTTTCAAGAAGTGTGGAGAATTCACACATAAATATGGCAGAAGTTAGCTTGTTCTTTTCGTTTGGTGGTGGGCGATAAATAACAACAAGTCTAATGGAAATACCATTTGAACAGATGGTAAGGTCAATGATTTCGAATGATTTGAAAGATTCGTGACAGTTTTGCCTTGCATTAAAACATGTAGCTTTCTTTCAGAAAGAACTGGTTTTGGGATGACAGTAAGTGAGGCGCAATATTTACCACTGTACAACGTTTTAATCACGTTTCGAACTTTTGATTGTGTAAGGGTTGTAGTGTACGATAGAGTTGGGAAGTTCAAAGAAAGCTGTAAGAATAGAGTGGAAATATCCGTATTTTGATAGCTACTTTGTAGGAATGAAGATAAAAGAGTTCAACTTAATTGAAAACATATTCCTGTTTAGTTCTCTAATAAATGACACATATATTCGTACCTTGTAAAATATGATGGTCATTTTCAGTCGTATTTTTATTTTTATGTTGATCACAGTCTTTACTTTTGATAATTGTTTTGTGTGTTTTTAAAATTAGAAAGAGTTGTCAATAAAGTATGAACTTAAATTATTCATGTAGAAAAACAGTCGGGGGAAGAAGGTTTTTTTTTCATTCAATATTAGAATTTAAAACAGGTTTTTGCACTGGCGAGTAGCCTGACAATTTTGGCAATCAAAATTTTGGAAATGAGGGAACATGGTTGCCAGGTTTTTTTTAGTTGATCCTCACCGTTCAGGGGTGGGGTTGATGGTTGGCAAGAACTCTACAAATTCTGGTAGCACTGATATTAAGGTTCCATCAAACAGTACTGCTCAGCGGGAAGTGTCCTTCAATTTTCATGAACATTACTTAAAGCTACCAAACTTTCTTTCAATTTTTACAGAAGGTGTAAGTGGTTCTTTAAAACTATTTTACAAATTAAAAGCATTCGTACATGACAGCTGTGATAATTAGTCAGTTCCAAAATAAACTTTGTTGAAAATTGTAGTTTCATGCATTAGGCAGTGCTGAAAAAGCTCATTTATAAAGAAAAACAAATACTAAAGACCTTGAAAATTAAGTGACTATTTTTGAATGGCATTTGTTTACTATTTCCATGGTTTTAGGTGTTAAGAGAGTTTGTAGGACATTAAATTCTTACAAAAAATGCAATGTAACTTATTTCTTTGCTTCAATAATTTGCATTTCATTTCTTGTTGTTTTGATAGCTGAATCAGTTTGATCAAATATTTGACCAACTCGAAAAGATTTGTTGTCTTTTTCTCATTTCAGCAATACTTCTCTACAGAGTGTCTGCAGGAACAAGCAT
This sequence comes from Chiridota heheva, assembly GCA_020152595.1. Classification (NCBI taxonomy): domain Eukaryota; kingdom Metazoa; phylum Echinodermata; class Holothuroidea; order Apodida; family Chiridotidae; genus Chiridota; species Chiridota heheva. The sequence goes on from JAIGNY010002072.1 coordinate 520,283, forward strand.
CTCAAGATTTAACATCAAAGTCCTCCATTTTCTATTTAATCTCCTGGCTTTTACTCTGTCCATCATTGCCCTCAAAGCTGTGTTTGATTTTCATAATCACAACAAGATTCCTAACTTGTACAGTCTGCACAGCTGGTTGGGTCTTGGAACAGTCATTCTCTTTGGTTCTCAGGTAAATGTTCGTTAAATCTTGCACATTTAGAAAAGTTAAATCCACACACATATATATATATATATATATATATATATATATATATATATATATATATATATATATATATATATATATATATATATATATATATATATATATATATATATATATATATATATATAATATATATATATATATGTATATATATATATGTATATAAGTATATATATATATATATTTATATATATATATATATTTATTTATATATATATATATATATATATATATATATATATATATATATATATATATATATATATATATATATATATATATATATATATATATATATATATATATATATATATATATATATATATATATATATATATATATATATATATACATACATACATACATACATACATACATACATACATACATACATACATACATACATACATACATACATACATACATACATACATACATATATATATATAATATATGTACCAGCTAAATATATTCTTGTGTTAATCTGCTTGGTCGACAACAAGTTTATGCCAACTGAATCTTAGATGTCAGTGATACAATCCTCGACAATTGCATTTGCTTTGTGGTCCCCAACTGACACAAAACTGGGGACCATGTTCCCTCATTTCCAAAATTTTGATCGCCAAACTTGTTAAGTAATACTCGCCAGTACAAAAACCAGTTCAAAATAATAATTTTGAATGAAGAAAACACTTCTTCCACCGACGATTTTCCTGCTTGCATATAATTTAACTTCATACTTTCAATGACAACCCTTTCATTTTCCATCAGGAAAAATGGTAATAATTTTTTAGGCATGCCTCTCTGTGTGTATGACATGTGCTAACGGGACTACATATGTCCATATGTATGCTGTTGCTCGTTATATGATATCGGTGGGGACAAAGTTATGGTGTAAAAATTCAGAATTAGGATCGCCAGTAATTTTGGGGCAGTAAAGAATAAAGGTATTTCATGCTACCGAAATATTTTTAGTGCATTTCTTACTCAAAGAAACTTTTATTTTGGTTGCCAGGTGAGACATAAAGTGTGATTTCATAAAATCATAATTGTTCAATTTTGTGGTCACCAAGATTTAAGTTTTCATCGCCATGGCTACAGAAATTGTCAAGGGTTGCAATGATATCAAAGTAAGGGAGGATCAGAATTTTGCTAATACAAGCTTTCATACATTCTCAGTGGTAATTAACCCTTTCTTTCTCTTTCATATTTCCCTACATTATCAGGATTTGTACAAATGCAAATATGCATTTCAAAATTATGCTCACAACCACAACCTTTACTAATCTTCCGACATGCAACACATTGTTTTGAAACACTGCACTTTAAAATTTAAAGGTACTGTATATGGACAGTTAGCGATTTTGTCATAAATATGTTCTTTTTAATATTCTGAACATTCATGAACATATATCTATCAAAAAATTTCACTCGTTTCTGAGATATTCGCGAAAAAATGAAAAAAGCCTTAAGAAAGGGCTGAACTTCCACTATTAAAAGATAGTGAATTTGTGGGTAAAGAGGAAATATCAAGTCAAGTTCAGTTCCATTATTTCTTTATGATCGGCAAACTCCATTCGTTACGCTAGGCTGTAAGTATTACTGTTACTTTCACATAACGTTAGTGTTGTGTATACAGTTCAATCAATTTTGGAACAAAATTTAGAATCTGCATTAATAATTGTACAAAAATGTCACCGATAAACATAATTTAAAAAAGTTATACTTCATTTATTGAGTGAGTAAACGGTTGGGGAAAGGGCACAAGGAAGTTGATGGAGAATTTTTATAGGTTTATTGTGTGTCATTTATTCAGAGTGGATCACCTTCGTTGTCATGTGATGTACTGTCCTACCCTTACATCAAAAAAGCCAATGCTTAATAAGCATACATTTGGAGACCTAAAAATAAGCCGGATTTTTCATATTTAGGGATCGATTTTGTAATTTGTTGTTGGTGTTTATGAAGGGCATTTGTACTAATTCATGCAAAGTACCATATACCTTTAAAAGAATAATTAATGTTGAAAATTTGTGGTTCTACAGTGTTTCTCCAATCATAAAAGTAGACTTTGAACAATTATTTTTAAAAGTAGGCTTTTTGATTAAACTTGTTTGAACAGTTTGTTTTGTTTGAATTTATATTGATAAATCAGAATCTGTCGTCTACACTTAATGGTGAGGTGTAATGTGCATATTAATTAGGTTATTAGCATAACAATACTTTTGCATAAAATATTTGACCTGAGATAATAACTTGGTACAAGGGTAGAGGAGATGGGCACTGTTCAAATGCGCATATATGTGAAGAGCATTGTCCACACTTAATGGTGAAGTGTAGTGTGGATATTAATGATGTTATTTGTATAAAAATAGACTTACGTACAAAATATTTAACCTGAGATAATAACTTGGTATTTGCTTCAGTGGTAGAGGGCATTAGTACTATTGGCATTGGTATTCTACACCCGTATTTTACCCAGTGAGCAAAAGATTTGAAAGATTCTCTGTATCACTTGAGTCGTAATCTTTGTGGAAAATGGCTTCTTTCAGCTCATTATATATTCATTATCTTGAGTGGGCGGAATAGGTAAAGACGACGACGACGAGTGAACACACAATTACAATGACGGGGTTGTTGCCTGCGTATTGGGTTATGATAGTAACAATGCTACCATGAAACAATTAATACGACCCGGACGAGAACACGGGTACGCTGTACGGACAGACATAACATCGACAACCAAGTCAATGTCCACGGCCTTTGATGGCAAGTTGTGGTACACTGGTGTGTCTACCCAACCCAGGCTTGAACCCAGGGCCTTGTGGTCTGTAGACAGGTATGATATCCGCTACACCACAGTAGGTAGATAATATAAAACAAAGCAACTTTTCAGTGCGCTGGGAACTGACTGTCCATGAATTATGGTAGATACCAAATTTGTTGCAAAGGCCTGGCACAGTATGTTTGTATAAGCTCCTTCCATAGAAACTACTGATCTGTTTACAGTTGTTATTTTAATTTTGTAAGGTCTTGTGATAGCTTGTCATAACTGTGATTATATTGTTGTTATAACTATATCTTGAACTTAAGACTAAGTATGCTTCATGTTAAAGAACTGGTGACATGTTGAAGTAAGTTTTCTTAAAACTGATGTTTGACACTCAGACACTCACTGAATACTTTGTAACCCCTATTTCTCCAAAATAATTGGAAAAGTCTGAAAATTGCGTTATTTTGGAAGTTCAGATTAACCACTTTGTGGCGTCTGCAAATTTATTTAATTATGCGACTTTTCAAGTTGTAGACCCCCGTAGAGCTGCCTTTGTAAATGCATACAAAGTAATTACAGACCTAAAATGTCATCAGCAAAAAGTGTTCGAAAATTTCATCCTCAGATACAGAAGATTACTTTTGAAAACTTGACGGAGACATTATAGACCCCCATAGTATTCCTGAAGTATACCTGAAGACAGAGCTTTAAATTTGAAAATCTTCTTTGCAGAATAAGATTTTTGAATGCTTTCTTCACCATTTTGTTTCGTTTGAAGTCCTCTTTCATATAAGATGGACATGCTTGACCACTTAACTATTCCTTTAAAGAAAAGTTTTATGCTGAACAAATTATTTCTCTGTCTTAGCCATAAGTAGCAGTTATGAAAATGGGGATCAGAAACTGTTCTGAAAGTTGAAGTCAGAGAATAATCCATTTCTCACATCCATAAATTGGTATGACAAATTGAAAACCTGCTGTAAGCTTCTGATCATGTACCCATGAAGTAGGTAGTAACTCCATGATGTACCATGAACATAAGTGTAAAGTTCTCAACAATGGGGAAAAATTGACATAACTATCTCTTGTGTTTTCTATTTCAGCTTCTTTGTGGCTTTTTGTTTTACTTATATCCCCGTCCAAGAGAGGAAGTTAGAAAGGCTTACAAATTTCCCCATGTTTTCTTTGGGATCTTCATTCTTGGTTTGGCTACAGCTTCCGTCCTTACAGGACTCACAGAAAAACTTTTGTTTTCAGTGTAAGTATTGATTTCATTTCTCTTCTGATTTCAGCTGAACACTGGTGAAAATATTGACTGCCTTTAGGTGAAAATGTTTCTTGGAACGGTGAAAAACAAGTTTCATGATTAAAGGAGAACTTGCCAAAATGTCAGAGCATATTATTCTGGAGTCTCTAGAATATTCAAATACACGTTTTTAAGAGGAAAGCCTTTGATTCCCAAGGTCGGCATGATGTCATCATGGACTTCACACGTCAGCACAAACTTAGTAAAGGGGAATGCACACACAAAATCTGATAAAAAAAATCAAATAATTCTGAAATATGGGCACTTCTGTCTGGAAATTGTGAACCAAATCAACTGAATAAGTATTCAGCATTTACTCATATTGAATTTTGGCTTTATAAGTTGAAAATGAGCTAAAATTTAACAGTTTTCATAACAAATGATTTGTCCATATGCAATTGCACTAAAAGCTAGGTTTGTTTTCCCCTTTGCGATAGGACGGTTTGCTTCACTGCTTTGGTAAATTTCGGATAAATATCATATAACATGAAGATTTGATCATTTATTCTTTTGAATTGAGCGTCAAACAACACAAGAACTCACCAGCAAATTTTTCAATGAAAAAAATGCATCAAAATAAGCTAAGATCTACCCTTTTGCAGAGCCAAATGATTTTTCTTGACTGAAAACATACAAGGAGCTTAGGTTTGTTTTCCCTTTGCAGCTGGTTGCTGCGCGTGAACTTCATTGTTACATCATTGATACCCGGATTCCCAACCTTGAGATAATGAAAAACATGTTCAAACCAGATGTAATTATTCTTACTGAAATACTTTCAACAACACGAGTATCAAACAATGGGACCTCTGTTTTTTTCTAATTCCCATTGCATTTAGCAAAATAATTTCTGACAGAGAGCTTCTTGAAACTAATGCTTTTTTTTGGACATTGATAAGTTTTGAGTGAAGCCAACATCATGTAGTCTGATGCTGTGCACAATGATCATGTAGCCCCATTATCCTGTGCATAGTGTGTATTAAAGTATTATAACACAGGAAAGAAAAATGATATATAACACATTTGTGATGTTCTTGAACATTTCCTCACCATGGATAGTGTTTGCTTTATTGAAGATCCCTTCAGCTTTGCCAACTATCCTTTGATTCTTGAAAACTGTTTGTAATTTTGCTATTGATTAGTTTGGTTCCTGTTTCTACTTCCTTCCTCCTTTGTTAATACACCATCTTTTTTTTTTTTCTCCACTTTAATCAATTCAAATAAATGATTTAATGAATCCATACTTTCTTTAAATTTTTGTTAATTATTTAAGCACTTTGATATTATGACCCCATTCACTGATGCATTTGATCCTTTTGTGCCTGAAATGTCACAGAATTATGAAAGGTTGTTGTACTTTTGTTATTGTTGTCATTTGTTAAATGTTACATTCTGAGTCATTTAGTTGCATGGTGAGTAATTTAGTCACATGGTGAGTCATTTAGTTGCATGGTGAGTAATTTAGTAATATGGTGAATCATTTAGTTGCATGGTGAATAGTTTAGTCACATGGTGAGTCATTTAGTTGCATGGTGAGTAATTTAGTCCCATGGTGAGTCATTTAGTTGCATGGTGAGTAATTTAGTCACATGGTGAGTCATTTAGTTGCATGGTGAGTAATTTAGTAACATGGTGAATCATTTAGTTGCATGGTGAGTAATTTAGTCACATGGTGAGTCATTTAGTTGCATGGTGAGTAATTTAGTAATATGGTGAATCATTTAGTTGCATGGTGAATAGTTTAGTCACATGGTGAGTCATTTAGTTGCATGGTGAGTAATTTAGTCCCATGGTGAGTCATTTAGTTGCATGGTGAGTAATTTAGTCACATGGTGAGTAATTTAGTTGCATGGTGAGTAATTTAGTCCCATGGTGAGTCATTTAGTTGCATGGTGAGTAATTTAGTCCCATGGTGAGTCATTTAGTTGCATGGTGAGTCATTTAGTTGCATGGTGCTCTGTTTAACAAGCTCAAATTATATAAACACTTGTTACAATGAGTTTGATATATTTGATTCTTGAAAGGTCAGAATGCATAAGAAAAAAATTAGATTAATTCTGCACAGGTATTTACCCAAGCTCTTGAATTGAATTAGATTGTACTTAAGATTTGTTCAAGAGATCGGGCCCAAATGCGGGGGTAGCATTGAACTAATACCATTTCTGTAGATCTCAGAAACATAAGCCTAAAGAGTGTGCTACATTGTTACAGTCTGGAGGACGTTTTCAAAAATAGTACCTCACTGAAAATTACTGCAAAATTTTACCAAATGAATATGAAGATCAAGCATGTATACTATTACTGTAGATACGTATTGGCACTTTTACGCAAAAGTTTACTAGCTCAACCCTAAAATTTGACAGAAATAATCGGTTGATCATGACGTGATACATGTGGGTATTTATGCAAATTATTAGCGATTTAATGGCGTGAATGAAGCAGTCAATAGGTGAGGCGCAATCAGCCAATTGTTTCCGTCAAATTTTGAAGTTGATCTGGTATATTTTTGTGTAAAAGTTGGTGTCGATATCTTGTAATTGTATAAATGTGTGATTTTCATATTAATTTGGTGAAATTTGGAAGTAATTTTCAGTGAGGTACCATTTTTGATAATTCCATAAGGTGTAATGTTGTAGCACACTCTTATGTTTCGGAGGGCTATATGCAGGATATGCATGGTCATTGTTTGAAAACATGAAGACTCTTGTTTGTGAACTTGTTCTAGATAGAAATACAACTATGGCATGTGTTAATATAATTTTCATGCTCTCTGACATCAACCGCTTATTGCTTCCTTTGTTCGTGACCGCTGGCAAACCTCATGGAACTCCCAAATTGATAACAAACTCCATGTCATCCAGCCCACAATTCCGATCAAATCCACCATCAACAACCTCTCTCGTATCGACAAAGTTCATATTACCCGTCTTAAAATTGGTCACACCCACCTCACTCACTCCCACCTCCTTATTGGCTCCCCCCAACCCCTCTGCAACAATTGCCATTGCACCCTCACAATCCATCACGTCCTCCTTGCTTGCCCCTGTACAACCTTCCCAGGAGCTTCCCTCGCATCCCCACAACTCAATTGCTGAGTTCTTCCAAAAAAATCCTCTGGATAAAATTATCTCCTTCCTTCATCATGCCTCCCTCTACAACAATATTTAATTCTCCTCTTCCACCCCCTTTCTCTACTTTGTTTTTGTTTCAACTATGCACCTCTCTTCTCGATCACAGCTTTCTGACCTTTTGTTCTTGAACTTCTCTCATTCTCCCCCTGTTTCCTTTCCTTTCTACCTCTAAAATGATCTGACCTCTCAGGCACAATTTGACCTTCCTTGTCGTGGTGCCGTTAAGCCCTCATCAAACAAACAAACAAATTATATACCGTGACATAATATATATTAAAAGCAGCCTCTCTAAGTTTTCATGACTGCTTCCTTTCTGGGGAATATTGCATTGGCGTAGATAGTCTCCTATTTAGCTTTGTAGTTTTGCATGTATTCCAAGTCCTTCAGGAGTCAGTCGAGTATGTCTTCAAAGCAAGCCAAAGATTATTTCCTCTGTAGAAGCATGACATTTTGCTTCTTTCATAATATTGAAATCCTTTCCATTTTCTTCTTTCCAGGAGTGACTATTCAGCATTCCCACCAGTTGGTATTGTTGCAAATGTGCTTGGTCTGGTAGTTATTACCTTTGTGTGTGTCGTGACTTTCATCGTTACCAATGAGAAATTTCAATTTGGTGTACCAAAGGACAACTATAGCCAGATAAATAGTCAGTAAATACAGCATCACTTAGAAGGTCAATGTTCGTAAGGGTCAGAAGCACAAACTAAGTATTTGAAGTGGTTAACTAAACTTCTGAGAGAATCAAATCTTATATGCTGTGTCACATTTCAGGAGTCGGGTCGAATTTCAGTATTTGATTATTCAAAATGACAAATCTAGGTTTGTGATTGAGTGATATGTGGAGTAAGACCAGAATTTGTATAGATTATGTTTATAAGCACAGATTTTGTCATATAAACTGCTCAAAAATTGAAGACAAAAGGATGGAAGACAGTATATCCCACCAGGAAAACCCTCCGTAGAGTTGAAACGGTTAATTGAGCTCAAGTATGGAATTCTGCACTATGAGTAGCATGAGAATAATTATTTGAAACATTCATGATCAGTTGCTGCATAGAGTATATGCCAGTCATACGGTTTTGAGCCTGAAATGGGGCAAAGTATTTTATGCGGAAAGTTTTTCTTATGTGTGAAGCTTTCAGATAGAAAAACACTATAAAAAACACCGATTGTACATTGAGTGTTTGCGGTTTCCCAATCATGATTTAGTTATTTTAAATTGTAGAGATTTGACCAATAATATTTGTGCTAGCAATTCTTGATTATTCTTAGTTATTTTATGTCACAGAAAGCTCAAAAGATTTAAGTGTGTGAAAAGTATTTCGTTTATAAACAGGACAGCTGATACATTTGATCATGTTAAGTGAAGTACGTAGAAAGCCAAAAACAGTTTCTTATTTTGTTATTTTTAAGTGCAACATGTCAGATACTAAAGAGTCTTCATAAGTTCATTATTTTGTAGCCCAATCCTGTTTTGCAAATGAAAGGAGATCCTGAACAATTCCAAGAATCTGAAATGATGTAATTTCCAAGATGCTCATTATATTGAAATTTTGATATATATATATATAAATATTTCTTTTGCATCTTATTTGTCTACGGGTTTTATTAGTTTAATGATACATATCTAAAATGTAGATCTGCATCCACATGAAAACAGGCAAAACTGCAATTCATATATGGTATTGTGGATTAAATGTGGAATCTGCATCCACATAAAAACAAGCAAAACTGCAATTCCACATATGGTACTGTGGATTAAATGTGGAATCTGCATCCACATAAAAACAGGCAAAACTGCAATTCCACATATGGTAGTGGATTAAATGTGGAATCTGCATCCACATAAAAACAGGCAAAACTGCAATTCCACATATGGTACTGTGGATTAAATGTGGAATCTGCATCCACATAAAAACAGGCAAAACTGCAATTCTAGATGTGGTACTGTGGATTAAATGTGGAATCTGCATCCACTTAAAAGGGGCAAAACTGCAATTCTAGATGTGGTACTGTGGATTAAATGTGGAATCTGCATCCACTTAAAAGGGGCAAAACTGCAATTCTAGATGTGGTACTGTGGATTAAATGTGGAATCTGCATCCACTTAAAAACAGGCAAAACTGGTACTGTGGATTAAATGTAGAATCTGCATCCTTATAAAATCACTATTGCAAAAGAAGTGTTACAAATTCAGGCCATGAATGCTTTGTATGAACAATAGGCTTTGAAAGTTTTAGTTAGATATTCTTGTTGATGTTATGCAATCTTCCATTCAAGTGCCTTTTATATTCATGAGTAATCTTACTTTTATTGATAGGGGTTGAGTATTTTGCATGAGCCACTTCTGGTAATTTATCTGACTGTAATGAAAATAGGCTGCAACACTGAGGAGTGGAATGATTCCACCAAAATGTGTTACTCCTGTTGGAGACGTAGTATTTAATTGCCCAGGTGATTAGATCATGACGTTGATCACAATGAAGGCATTGTGTGAAGCATTAATACGTTTAAAACAATATTTAAACTATTTTGATATCTGAGAAATCTGGGACTTCCAGTTGGTGTTGGTGCTAAAACTGAATACAGAAAACATGAAACTGAACAGGTCTCCTCCTTTGACTTAGACCGACCAGGGTAATGATATTTACTATGAGTTAACCCACTGAAAGGAATCCACTTTTTTTTTAAATTTTATCTCTTTAGAAGAGTTATGCAGGATTTAGGGACAACAGTTTACAATTTTTCTTTATGTATTCCATCATATTTTTTCCTGTGATTTCGTGGCTTAAAAACCATGGGATATGTCAAAAAAGTAGTAAAACTGAATCTAGGAAAGCTATTTATAATATACCACCTGAAGAAAGTTTGAGGGAAAATAATTAAAAGTAGTGAAAAATGAAATTAAAGTTTCTTTAAAATATAAAACAATTGTTGGGAATGTGAGGATGAAGACTCCAACTTTCCATAGTAGACTACTACACCAGTCATTTCTACACATAAGTCAGAGCTTTAGACTTTAATATCTCCTTAACGGAATAAGAATTTTTAACGCCTTCTTCCCCATTTTGTTTCTTTTGAAGTCCTCTTTCATATAAGATAAACATTCTTGACCACTGAACTAATCCTTTAAGTCTCCTCTGAAGTTTATACATTGGAAACATTTTAAGTTTGTTTGTAGGACCAGGGATTTATTACAGTTCCTGGTAAGATTTATCAAAGCTATTTAGAAAAGAATTCATGATTGTGAGTGAGTAAAATATATAAGGTTATAGACTTAGTTTCTTTCAGTTTATATGATTAAACTTTCAAGTAAAGCATATAATTTTCCACAATATTTCTCAAGTCACTTCATAAGTCACTTCATCTTTGCCCATCATTAAACATGTCCTGACTGATAGTTGTGTTATGTATGGTTTTATTGTTGATGTATGTATGGAAATAACACTAACAATTGTGTCGTAAATTTTTATTAACTACACAATTGTAAAAATTACCTATTATAAAAATATTACGTTAATATTTGGTACGTTTGATGAAAGTATTGATGAATATTAATTCCATAATGTTCATTTTTAGAAGTTTACCAATAAAAATTAACAATAAAAGCATAATGGTGTTGTATGAAGTAATTAATATCAAGAGTGGAGCCAGTAACAAGCGATATAAGTCAGGTTCCTAAGTTAGCATAATTCATGGGATGTTTTAGCCCGTTTTTAGCATGGTAGATTTAATACCATGACACATTTTGTGCCATATAGATCATGATGATATTTTGGTAATCCTGGGTGTTTCTTCAAACTGATGTTGAGCTAGTCGCAGCATCATTTTGGAATAGAATAGAAAGCAAATTATTTGATACTTTGCAATATGTGCATTTCACAAGTGTTTCATTTTAGTTTTTGAATCGTTCGTAGCTCAATGAAAACATGATCTGAAGACGTGTTGAGAGCAACGTGATTTCCTATCTGTTCTCTCAAACTTTCCATTCTGATTATACTCTACCACACACTTTTCTACCTAAACTTTTGCACCTTTTTCATTTTCCGGGATTTTCTCTTTGTAGATGATGACTGCTTCTGGTTAGATTGATCCTTTTTATTATTTTCCTCCTGTTGTGACCAGGCCTACACGCCCTTTTCGATACTTGTACAGTGGCTCTCGTATAGTAGCTCCGTGACTCTTTTTTAGTTGCCTTGGGTCTCCCAGCCCTTGGTATTTTTTCCAACATGACCAAATGCTTCTGCCTTGACCTTTACTCTCTCTCCCCTTTCCATGACCTACCTCCTACCTCCATTGACCATTCCTCAGACCCAGTTTCAAAACGTTTCATCATTCAGGCTACCATCAAACCAGACAGTTTTAAAACGTTTCATCCACAAGGCACTCCACGACCTTGTCGGTACCCTCCCCAAGTTTTCTACCCTCAGGTCCAGCAAACTCCTGGTGCACTGCACCAGGGACACTCTAGCCACCACCCTCCTCACCACCAAAACCCTAGCTAATACTGGTATTGACATAACAGTCACTCTCCTCCGTTCCCTGAACTCCAGCAAAGCCGTCATCAGAACCAGGAACCTTGCCCACTTGACCAATGAAGACCTCGTTGAAGAACTTGGTAGCCAACACATCACTGAGGCCCGTTATCTCCTCCTCAAGAGAGCTGGTGCCGAAACACCCACCAATACGATCTTCCTGACTTTTGCCACACCAACTCTCCCCTCCCACATCACTGCCGGCTATCTGAGAATTCCATCTATACTGATGGCTCCAAGGAAGGCGACAAGACAGCTGCTGCTGCCG
>JAIGNY010002072.1:537500-553615 GCA_020152595.1 Chiridota heheva
AATATAGCTAGATTATTTGAGAATTTATTGAAAATCAGTCAAAGAAATATACATAAACATGGGGCGGATAGGACCTTAATTTTCACAATCTTGAAAATTCAAATCGTCATTATAATTCCCCTGCCTGTCGGTTTTTAAAAAAACAGTGAATTAATTATGATACAAATTCTGTGTAAAATTTGACTTATGATCGTTCATGATGATACAGAAAAGTTTGAATCATTAAAAAAAAAATAAGAACGGTAGGATCATGCAATGATAAGCCTAGAAAATTTCAAAATCATGTGTTGGCAAAATCATAAAATTTCGGATTGAAACTATCTGACAAATTCCTTTGGTGGGGTGAATAGGCTTATGACTTGTGAACAACCTCCAGTAAGAGATAGTGAAAAAAGAAAGAAAACATAACTGACATTTTGGGGGGAAGGGGCTGCCCTTGGTGTCCCACTAATTCAGCCTATTCTTGCTACGTAAGGTACAAATATTTTATAAGTTGCATTTGGGGGCTACGCACATTCCGGGAAAAGGGAAGTCACTTAGTTCTTATACGGATCTATTTTGCAGACCTGATGAATGATTGAAGGAATCCCAAGTCTGGCGTAGCTAGACTTTTTTGCAGGCGGTAGAAATCATGAAGAAGAATAAATAATAATAATAATCCGAACCTTTGGGCATAAGGCTCGAATTCGGCATTTAAAAAAAAAATGTAATCACATCATCGCCAATATAGTGCGGCAATACAGTAATAGAAGCGTACTACCCCCACTTTCACAAACGAAAGTTTGCGGAAGTAAACAACAGGCATGACTACATGACAGGAAGTTGAATAAATGATTCATGAATGGAGAGCAAGGTCGAGTAAAACGTGCAGATTGACATGTAGTTTAAAACAATAAAAACTTACTTGTACAGAGCGAATGACAATGAAGGATTCTTTGAACAACAACATCCCAACTAAGAAATAGTGAAACCTCTTCAAAGAGAAGATAAAGTTCGAAGTTAGAGATAGCATAGCAATTAGCATACCACTTACGCTTCAGCTACACTCATAATCATATCCTGAGCTGTAGACTTATGACGAACCCTTCTCGACTAAGTAAGGGTAGGTAAGATTATTTGTTTCAAAAATACACATAATTTGCATATATTGTCTGAACAATACTTTTGCTTTTCTAACGTAGGTTTATTCATACTTTTTTTTGTAAGTTCAGTTGTCGTTCATAATCACATTCTCTTGAATCATGCATTTAAACGGTGACATTTGTTTCTTCACAATTTCAAAAAATATGTGTTATGGGCAGGGTGTGGAGAAAGGGAAGGCGCGGGGGCTCAACGACATACCTCCAAATCCAAATCCCATTACGGACCAACCCTTGAATCTCTTAAAAGCTTTTCAATCAAGCATCCCGAGTTTGATTCCCGGTGACTCGTCTCCAACCAATGCTCCACGACTGGGAAATCGGCCATGGGCGTCTTGACATAAATACTTCAATGGGGGTCTGTTGAGATGTTATAAACCTTGGCAATTCTAAATCCTGTCATGGAATCCCCCCATTCCCCCTCCCCCACCCACCCCACCCCCTCCCCACCCACCCCCACCCCCTCCCCACCCACCCCTCCCCACCCCTCCCCACCCCTCCATCACCCCCACACCCTTCTCCCCAAGAATAAGAACAAACTTGAGGCTGTACAATGCTATGCAGCCCATTTCATATGCTCCGATTGGGGTCAGCACAGTAGTTCCTCTGCCATGTTGGCTTACCTCAAATTGCCAACATTAGAGAAGAGACATAAGGCTCTACGTTTGACCATGATGTACAAGATTGTTCTCCGAGAGATTGCCGTCCCTACAACCCCAACTCCAACCAAGTGGTGTTACAAAAACAAGGTCACCTCAATGCTTTTTACATGTAATTCCATACTCCAAAATAGACACCCACTTATGGTCCTTCTTCCCCACTACCATTTGCTTATGAAACAATCTCTCTGAGGATGTTGTGCTCTCTCCATCAAGTCACCTCAGCCAGTGGATGTTGCTTCCTTCCCCAGCAGCTCAACTACACATCCGTTAGGAACTCCTGTTTTTAACTGCACATGTACTTGTGACATTTTTAGCCGCACGTTTTCCCACCATTTTTCTTTTGGAGTTTAACTTGTATTTTGTGAGCTGCACCGCACGTTCGCACCAGTACATGTGTGTACGTAATACCTAGTAGGGTTTGTGCTTCACCAGAAGAAAAAGTCATGTTTCCCAATTCCCCAAATCCCTATTAGTCCTTTTTCCTTAATATTTGGGCAGTTTTCTTCAATTTTCAGGAAATTTCCTTTGTTTTGCCGCAATTTTCTTCAGTTTTCTTATTTTTTGGGAAATTACCTTCGTTTTGGAACATTTCCTTCATTTTCGTGAAAATTGCTTTGCATTTTTGTAAGATTTCTCTCGCTTTCGGGAGATTTTCTTCAAATTTCGGGAAATTTTCTTTATTTTGTTAAAATTTTCGGAATATTTTCTTCAATAATTGGGCAGTTTTCTTCAAATTTCTGGAAATTTTCTTCAATTGTTGGGAAGTTTTTCTTTAATTTTGAGGAATTTCCTTTATTTTCAGGAAATTTCCTTCATTTTCCATAATTTTTCTTCATTATTTGGGAAATTTTCAATTTTCGGGAAATTTCAACAAAGCAGCGCTTCCTGAGGCTTTTCCCCCTGGACCCCTTCCAGGGCTTTGACGGTTCCTATATTCCAAAACACTGATTTTCAGTAAATTTCCTTAATGGTTTATGCCAATTTACTCTATGTGTCCAATGTTTACTCTTATGAGCCTTTTTGTTTTTAGAGAAGGGGAGGGGGTGCAAAATTTCCCTTGCTTCTCCCCCAGTGAAACATGACCCACCACACCACTGGGCTGCATAGGAAACACCTCAAATGTTTACCCTCTCCCACCACAATCTCTTTATCCCAGGTTATAAAAAACTTAGTTAATGAAATAATTAGATACATGATCCTCCCTCACAGGACCTTGGCAAGACTCATATACGGAGCATACTGTAGCTAAGCTACAGTATAGCATGCAGATGCCAGTCTCGTGCGACTGGGATGGAAGTGGATAAACACCGGGTTTTGACCCTACTCTTTTCGAGAAGTGTTCAGAGAACCAGGTAGGGTGTGACTGTCCTACCATCGGGATTAACGGCTTAACGTCCCCTCCGAAGGATGGCGAGCGCCATTGAACAATTGCTGAATGACGTACTTCTGCTTTGATATAGCCTGTCTCGTGTGATCGGGACGGAAGTGGATTAAGACTTTTATCAGAGGCAAGCTCATCAAAAACGCTCTTCGTCAGCACAGCCTGTCCTTGCTCAACACTAACTCCCCGACCCACCTTCATCCTGCCACAGGCTCTCTCACCTGTATTGACCTGTCTATCTGTTCCCCTAACCTCCTCCCTGATTTTAGATGGAGAGTCACTGCTGACCTCTCTGGTAGTGATCATTACCCTCTTCTTATACACTCCAACCTTCAAACCCCCACTGACCACACCCCCAATTGGAACTTCAAGAAGGTTGACTGGCCCCTTTTTGAAACCCTCTGTGACTCACACCTCTCCCCCCCACTCCTCGAGGATAAGGATCCCATATCTAACTTCAATAATATCCTTATCAACATCGCCACCTGCTCAATTCCCAAAACCTTCAAACCCCAAATCATCCTCCCAACCCCAAATCATCCTCCCAACCCCAAAGCATCCTCCCAACCCCCAAATCATCCTCCCAACCCCAAATCATCCTCCCAACCCCCAAATCATCCTCCCAAGCTCTGGTTCTCTGATGACTGCAAAACCGCCACCAAGAACAGGGAAAGAGCCCTTAGGAACTTTAAAACTAACCCTACCACCCATAAGCTCAACCTCTTTCGCATCAGCCATGCCAAGGCTAGACGCACTATCAAGGACAGTAAAACCAACACTTGGAACAAGTTTATCTCTTCTCTCACCACCAACACCCCCACTAAGAAGATTTGGAGAATGGTTAACAGCTTCCACAGCACAGTAGGCAAATCTCCCATCTCTCTTGGAATGGTGACCTTCTCACCGCAAAAAAGAAAATCATTAACCACCTCACCGCCTCTTTCAGCAACATCTCGTCCTCGACCAACTACTCCAATGCTTTCAAAATTAAAAAAGCTGCAATGAAGCCTGGAAAATCACTTTTCCCTCCGACAACTCCGAAAGCTACAACAACCCTCTCACCCTTTCTGAATTAAATCAAGCCATCCACGATGCTGGCTGCACCTCTAAGGGCCCAGATAACATCCCCTACCAGTTCCTGAAACACCTCCCCATCAAGGCCACCACTACCCTACTCACCATCTTCAACCACATTTGGTCCTCACACTCCTTTCCCCCTATCTGGAGGACAGCTATTGTCATCCCCGTTCTTAAACCGGGGAAGGACGGTACCAACCCCTCCAGCTACCGACCCATCGCCCTCACTTGCTGTCTCTGTAAAATGATGGAAAGGATCATTAATCAGAGACTAAACTGGCTCCTTGAGACCAACAGAATCCTCTCTCTCATCAAAGTGGCTTCCGAAAACGTCGCAATACCCTAGACCAGTTGATTATGCTCCACACTGCTATCCGGAAATCCTTTGCAAAAAAGGAACACCTCATTGTTATATTTTTTGACCTCGAGAAAGCTTTCGACACTTCTTGGAAATACGGCATTACCCGCAAACTTCACACCATCGGCCTCAGAGGCCAACTCCCCATCTTTATTCAAAACTTCCTCTCACCCAGGCAGTTCCAAGTTCGTATTGGCCACACTATATCCAACCCGTACCCTTAAGAAGAGGGGGCCCCCAAGGCAGCATCCTCTCTCCCACTCTCTTCAATCTGAGCATTAATGACATCGCGAATAACCTTGGCCCCAGCATCAAACGTACCCTCTACGTGGATGACTTCACCATCTTCTACTCCTCCCCTAGCTTTCCTATTTTTAAAAATAGGCTCCCAATCATCCTCAACCAGCTGCAAGTCTGGAGTAACAATAACGGTTTTAAATTCTTTTAAATTTCAACAACCTCCATCCCAACCCGAACTTTGTGCTCAATAGGAATCGCATCCCCAAAGTTGAACACACAAAGGTTCTGGGTCTAACTCTAGACCCCAAGCTCACATACAAGCAACACATCACCAACCTGAAACTTAAATGCACCAGCTTCCTCAACCTCCTCCGACTCCTCTCCAACACCACTTGGGGAGCGAACCGCTATGCTCTCCTCAAAATTTTCAGGCTCACCATTCGTGCCAAGCTTGACTATGGCAATATTGTCCACTGTGTCGCTCACAATTCATACCTCAACCACATCAACACCATCCAAATTAAGCCCTCAGGCTTTGTCTAGGTGCCTACAGGACCTCCCCAATCGCTAGCCTTAATGTTGAAGCCAACGAACCCCCCTTTCTACTTAGATGTAGAAAGCTTAGCCTCTCCTAGGCTTTTAGAGTCTTCACCAACACCCAGAACCCTGTTTACAACCTCATTAGGTACCCCAATTTCTCCACCCTCTTTGATAGGACTAAAAGCCTATCCCCTTCAGCTTATGCATTAAATCAGACCTCTTCCATCTCGGCATCAACCCAGCCACTCTCGGCACCTACTCCTGGCCCACTTTTCCTCCTTGGGCCACCACCTACCTTCTGTCCACCTAGACCTCTCCACTTATCATAAAACTCAAACCCAACCTAACCTCTTCATCAATCTCCACAACCAAATTAAAGACCAACTCTCAAATTACACCTCCATCTATGCTGATGGCTCCAAGGAAGGCAACAAGACAGCCGCTGCTGCCGTCATCCAAGACATCACTCTCAGTAGCAGACTTCCCGACTACTCATCCATCTTTTTAGCTGAGGCTAAGGCCATTCTCCTCGCCCTCAATTTTATTGAGTACTCTCCTCTCAGCCACTTTGCCATTTTCTCCGACTCAAAAGCTATTCCTACTTCTTTACTCAATCTTAAATGGGATAACCTAACATGCCACCTCCTCCTCCAGAAACTCCTTTCTCCCACCCTCTGCAGGAAAAGTGTTTTTTTCTTCTGGATACCCAGCCATGTTGGCATCCCTGGCAATGACAGGACTGATGCAGCCGCTAAGCTTGCCCTCAATCTCCTCCCTACCCCTTTTCCTAAAAGCCTCTCTGACATCAAACCACTTATCACTTCTCTTGTTCGTGACCACTGGCAAACCTTATGGAACTCCCAAATTGATAACAAACTCCATATCATCCAGCCCACAATTCCGATCAAATCCACCATCAGCAACCTCTCTTGTATCGACAACGTTCATATTACCTGTCTTAGAATTGGTCACACCCACCTCACTCACTCCCACCTCCTTATTGGTTCCCCCCAACCCCTCTGTAACAATTGCCACTGCACTCTCACAATCTATCACGTTCTCCTTGCTTTCCCCCTGTACAACCTTCCCAGAGCTTCCCTCGCTCCCCACAACTCATTGCTGAGTTCTTCCAGAAAAATTCTCCGGATAGAATGATCTCTTTCCTTCATCATGCTTCCCTCTACAACCATATTTAATTATCCTCTTCCACCCCCTCTCTACTTTGTTTTAGTTTCACCTATGCACCTCCTCTCTCGATCACAACTTTCTGACCTTTGTTCTTGAATTTATCTCATTATCCCCATTTCCTTTCCTTCCTACCTCTAGAATGATCTGACCTCTCAGGCACAATTTGGTTGTTGTCGTGGTGCCGTTAAGACCCCATCAAACAAACATTTATCAGCTTTGATGATCGGCATATCTCTCTGCATAGCTGTAGAAAAACTAGTTAGACTTGTCCAAAGCTTGAAACCAGGTATCCCCAGCATCACAGTTGTGCGCTCTACCAACTGAGCTACCTGACTTTAACAAAATATAGTTTAATCCATCCAGTTATTTACATTGAATCATCAACAAATAATCAAATCTAGGCTTTAAATGTGATGGTCACAAACAAATTATGGTTGTTTAATATTTATTATATAGTTTATGTATAATAGCCCATCAAAACTTTGATGACATACTTTCAATGTATATTTACATGCATAGGTGTCTCTTTTTATGTACATGTACCTGTAAAAGATGGCATAGACTAGGCAAGGGGTGGGATCGATGAGGATGGAACCCCCACTCCCTTATAATTATTTAAAGAACTAAATTCAATGACATTTAAGTTGTCATATTTAAGCTTTGTTATACTTTAATTGCGTTAATTGTCTTTGTTCCATATCTTCAGAAATTTTTAATATTTTACTGAAATATCTAACAGGTGATTGAAATTCAAACTCATTCCTTTCTTTGTACAGATCTGTATATTCCACACGTAGGTTCTTAAGGATGGAATTACTATTGGCTTAGGATTAAAAACTTTTTATCATAAGTGAACTTAAAATTCAAAGAAAAAAGCCACAAGCAGGCGAAATTGAACTACCATCTGGCTTTTGTTATCAACTGAAACATCTGAATCCCATTGAAAGGGGAAGAAATTGTGCCTATATAGTGAACTGCCCTAGAATGTAAATAGCTTTTTTGTATGCAGGAAAAAACAACAATGATATATCATGTCTTGGACTAATATTATCTGTTTCATTATTCTTCATTTCCCATATTTATTTTTAAACAGGTCACAACAACTGCAGTTATTGTCGGAAGAAAATCATGCAACGATTGAGCAAATACATATTCTGGTCCTTAATTATTGTGGCTCAAGTTCTGGCTCTTGCGACATACATATTAATGCACACATGGTTGAATAAGTACACTGGTGGTTTCAACTGGAGTAGCAGCACTAGCAAGCATGTTCAGAATTATCATGCACTGTTCATGACGCTTGGCTTTCTTTTGCTATTTGGAGAAGGTAGTTTTGGATTTCTATTTTTCATTCTTAGTTGATTTGATGATTTCTTTATATTAAACGAGTGTAATAACTTCAAAATGTTAAATATATCAACATGGTTTTATTATCAATTTGTTTCTTTAATAGTCATATATATGAAAAAGAAAATTTGTGGGAAATTCTGAGTACGACATTTCTGACAAAAAATGTCATTGAATTGAGTTGTTTAAACCAGTTTACAATATTTATTATGGGGTGGGGCCCATTCTCTTCAGCCTTCTCTATGACAAAAAAAAATGTTTTAGATAGAAAGAGAGACAGAGAAATGTAAATATCCATTAAAAGTATGTCATGAAAGTTTAGATGGGTTATATTGTGTACTATGGTAAGTTAAAAGCAACTATTCAGATTTGTTGACTTTTGTGTACATCGCTGAAATTATCCTGCATATAGCAAAATCAACCTATAGTATCAATGGTGGCATTAATTAAGCTCAAAGAGGATGTAAAAAATATCAAAGTTTAAAATCAAAAAACAGGATTTATGAATAAGATGTTAATCAGTTTCAAGAAAAACAGATGCATCATCAATGATATAAAGATTCTAATAATACTCTCATTGGAAGTTGTTGTTTGATGAAACTTTGTATAATAGTTTATTCATCCAACTGACTTTTACTGTGTCTCTCTGCACAAGCTTCAATCATAGCCAGAATTAGGTGGATTATATGATTGTCCCCCCATTTTTGTTAGGCAAATTTTATTTTGTGATTTTACCCCACCCCTCCCCCTCCCCCCCCCAAAAAAAAAAAAAAACCCTGCCATTGGCTTCACTATATGATTTTACAGAAGGTTAATTTTATTCCTCATCTTGTTTTGTTTCACAGCCACTCTAATGTACAGAATTCTTGCCCGTTTCAACACAAGTTATCTCTACCAGAAAGTAGTCCATGTTTCAGTCCTGTTAACAGCTTTTGTCTTTTGGTCTGTGGGACTTGCAGCTGCTTTTAAGGCTCGCCATTTGGATCGGAAAGAAGGAAAATTATTCAGTGAATTTTATTCTTTTCACAGTTGGATGGGTTTTATATTGATGTTTATTTTTGTGTCTCAGGTACGTTTTGTGTTTCTTAATTTGATGGATGTCTCTGTTAGGTACTTGCCTGATTATTTTCAGATTCTGTAGTTTAATATTTCCAAATCAATAGCTTATGAATTTGTCACACAAGCTTGGAAAAACTTGTGAATGTCACAAACCATGTTTGCAGGAAATCCGTCGGTCTTAAAAGGAAATAATTAATAAGCAAATTAATAATTATTATTATTATTTTTTTATGAACAATACATTTCTGCCTGCAAATTCCTGTTTTTCTGTGGTGTTTTTTCAGCTCTGTATTATATGGGGATATTTAAAGAATTAATGCTCACTTAAAAACTAAAACATAGGACAAGTTTTAATGAATTTTTAGTGATTTAAAATACCCCCTGGACCTATCCCCCCATCCCAAAAGTTGGCACCCCGGACCCCAAGCTGAAGGTGCTCATGCATACAGCGCTCACATGTTTGCTACATAATCATCAGTGGGAAATACAACTACAATCATTTTATGTTTGTGGGAAGAAGTGGAAGAAAAAGGTATTCCAGCCCTGTCTGTTCTAATAATGAAAAATTCATTATCTCTTACTTTTGTTTCATTTTAAGTTTCAGATCCAATGACTTCAAAATGATTCACCTTTTAATGATATCAATTTCAAATATATCAGTTACTGAAGAAGCGACATTTAAGTGAATCAATATGTCTGATTCTTGGCAATGAGAAATGAATATCTCAAATCTTGCTAGCCACACATTTAAAGGAATAATCCTGTGAATTTGTATTTTCATTTATATAGTAGAGGAGTATAAAAATAACAAATCAGTAAAAAAACATGTTGACATCTTATTCCGATTAAGAGTTAATGCATTTCAAAGAAATCACCAGTGTGTTAAAAAGTACCCCACAGTGTACAGTGTGATGTAATACTTGCAGATCCAAGATAATTTTTTGTTTCACTTTAAAAAGATTTATTTCATTTTAGGTGTAAAGTACATGAGTAGATTGGGCAAAGCATGTTCTTGTAAAGTGTATGTTATACCCCATCTCAATAATTCTTCCAATAATTTAGAAAGGCATTTAATTTTCAAAGTCATAAAAATTGTCTTGGATCTGCCCTCATATGACATCACATTTTACACCGCAAGTTAACACTGGTGAAATCTTTGAAATTTTATAACTCCAAAACAGAAACAGATATCAACATGATTTTTACATTAAATTGTGTCTTTAATAGTCCTCTATCATATATGTGAAGATTCACGTGATTATTTATTCCTTTTAATTTAATAAAAGTCACAGCCCACATCTGATTTGCAAAACAATGATTCTTCAGATATTTTTATTCTTCAAGGATTACTTCAGTGGGCAAGCAAAAATTATCTCATATGAAAGAGGACTTTAAAAGACACAAAATGGTGAAAGAAGCATTAAAAAAAATCTTATTCTGTTAGGGAATTATTAAAGTTGCTTAAAATTATGTAAAGAAAAACTAGTTTAAATGCACTTTTAGCCATACTCCAAGAAAACCGCTAGACCATACGATTTCTGTCTCCTCTCAGATACACCAACCTGTCATATCTGTGGTCTAGCATGAAGAATAGTTTAAGAAGCAAATAGATAATCATAACACACACATTATTGTGGGAGAGAGGTTAAAACTTAATGACAAAATTACCCCTTTTAAACCTTTTAGATGTATTTAAACTGAATCACTAACAGGCTAGAGAAACTTTGAATGGGTCAATACCCTCCCTCACAATACAATCAAGTTTAAGAAATAGTATGGAGCGTTTTACTGAAAGGGGGTTACTTTATGACAGGGGTGCATGATGAATAAATATTATTGTTGCTATTTTAACTGGGGTTTTTTTGAATAATTTGTTGAATTGATCATTTCGGTATTGGTTTTAATAAGTGCAAGTTGATTAAAGGAACTTACAAAACTTAAAGTTACATAAATGTGATACAAACTTTGGTTTGAGCATAGTGGTCAATCATGTCCATCATAGTGACCAGTAAGTTTAGTACAATAGTGAATAAATCACCCAAACTCATCCTAGTGAAGAGATATTTGGGTTTAAATGACTAGAGCCACCTAAAAAACGTTTTCTCCATTTGTAGCTTCTTTAGTAAGAGAAGTTTTATTTAAAATCTTGTAAAAGCTTATTAAATCTCTGAAATATTGCCAGCACAAGTTTTTGAATATAAATTTGCGATATAATAAATTGAAGGCATCCCATAGCTCTTGATGTGATGTCGTGAATTTTGTTTTTCAATTTCAGCAATTGGTGACTTTTAGAAAAAAATTCTCCTCCTAACTGCTAACTGGTTTATGGTAAATTTATTTCAAAATGTCTTTGTCAAATTCAACCAGTTTCTTTCAGACTATTCTTACAGAGTATAAATAACCATAAGAAAAAATAAACAGCAGTTACATATTTTCAGGGGTGTTGGAAGAAAGGGCCAGGAAACCCAGTGAGGGCACTTTCTTAAAATAATATTTCTGATGAGGATCTGAACCAGGTGAAAAGTCTTAGTTGCATGTCAGGGTGACGGCAGATATTTGAATCTGAAAGTCGGGAGGGGGGGGGGGGGGCCACAGGAATTAATGGGCACTTTTTTTGTATGACATATTTTGAAAGCATGTACGGTATGGCAGCATTGTAACTTAAGGGACTTTAATGCGCTCTGAACTTTCTTAACTTTCATCGGTCAGATTTACAGCCATGAAAATTTGTGAATTTTAGATCAAGATATTTAGGACCAAAATGTGGGAAAATAGGAAAATTTCATACCAAAATCCACATGAATTAGAAAATGTATTTATTCACAATAAATATTGATTGTATTGATCATTATTTCGATTATTGAATGCCCAAACAATTTGAAAAGCAAATAACGGCCCTTAAAATGGTTTAGGAGGTTTTTCACCATTTTCTCAGTTTTACACTCAGTCTTCAGCGAGTCACTGGCATGGTAAGGTTCCTCAATGTTTTATCCCTGGAAAAATTTCAAGGTGCCCCACTGTTGAAATGGATCAATTTTCCCAGGGCCCCATTTTCGAAGATGCACCACTAATGAAGTTTGTAGGTGGCTCGCACCCTAAGCAAAAATTATAAGAAAGGAAAATTAAATCAAGATTGATCATAAATTTACTAATCTCGCTGATGCTGCCACTCCGAAATTCATTCATTTATAAAAGCTTCAACAAATGTGATGTAATGGCTCACAACCAGTAATATGTATTTGTACAGTAAAATAATGTAAGGAAGTAGCTCTTCTTTTATCATCAGTACAAAAACTTGTCTTCACTTTATTACTATGTTATAATTTTTTTATGTTATTCCTAAAAAAAAAATAACGCATGAAATTAACTCTGATTAGTTAAAATAAAGGTCATTGAAGGTCTATGGACACAGAGCACTTTCTACATTAGTGAAAAAAGTAATTTGTGCTGATTCAGTTTTTGAATTTTGAGATTTTTTTATTTTTACTTATAGCAGACCAAAGTTTGATTAACGTTTGATTTGTGCTAGATTTATGACGTAAAACTGGGCAGAACAGCTTAAAATCTTGATGTAATTCCTTAAATTTCTTTGTCAAATCTCAGTCACTGAAAATGATGGGAAAGTCAACTCATTGTTAGAATTTGAATGGAGGTATAGTAAAGACTCAAAATCTTTTGTTCAGAATTTGCTGTACCACAATTTAAAATTAATGGTGTATATCAGAAAATACCAAGGTTGTCCCTGTGATACATAACATCTTTGCATTTGATGCCTGAGATTTAAAAATGCTGTGAAATGGTAAACTTTTAATTGATGTGGTAAACTGTATTGCTACTTTAAGATAGCAAATTTTGCCTAAACTTTCATATATATGATCGAGGACTATGAAAGAAACAATTTGGTATTAAAATCAAGTTGATATCATTTTATATAAAGTAGTTTCCAATTATATTACATTATGCCACTCTCCCTGCATCTATGAGATCCAATTATCTTCATGTCCCTTTGACTCCTGCTTCTCCTTAATCCTCTTCACCCCCTTTCCCAGGAAGCATAGGACCTTCACTGCAGTTTTCCATTTTGTTCAATCTTGGGCAAGCCTTTTGTTTCCCAGAACAATCACAGTTTCTTAAGGTCAGCATCAAGGGTCCTCCACCCATTGCTGGCCTTCTACGTTTGCCCTGAGAATTCCATTCAAGAGCATGATGGGCAATGTTGGACTGGTCCCTGCATAGCGTATGTCAACCCATTTCAATTTGCGCTCTTTGATGACATTAAAAACAGGTTTTTGATTGGTTATTTGCCATAGATCTTGTTTGATATTCTTGTCTGGCCATTTATCTGCAAGATTCTTTGCAGACAATCAGGAAAACTATAACCTTGCATTCACTTTCTCAAGCTCTCCTCCGCCCTCAAAAAATCTGGGTCCTCTTCCCAAAGCCCCGACGGCATCCACTATAATCTCCTCAAAAACCTTCCCAGGACTTCTCTTGACATCTTACTCAAGATTTACAACAATCTGTGGTCCTCCAAAACTTCCCCAAACATTTGGGGAGAGGCCATCATTATTCCCATCCCCAAGCCCTACAAAGACAGATCCATTCCCACTAACTATGGCCCCATCGCTCTCACATCCTGCCTTTGCAAGATAATGGAAGGTATGGTCAATTATAGATTTTGCTTGTACCTTGAGAAGAACTCCATCCTCTCCTCATCTCAAAACAGTTTTAGGAGAAACTGGAATTGCCTGGACCATGTCCTCAAACTTGACACCCAAGTCTGTGAAGTCTTCCTCAGAAATCACCACACTATTTCCATCTTCTTGGACATCCAAAAGGCCTTTGACACCACCTAGTGGTATGGTATTCTCAGGGACCTACACTTCTCTAGCCTCGAGAAGTCTCCTTCCAATCTTCATCCAGAAGTATCTTTATTCCCACCATTTTAGGGTGCGCATCAGTAAAACCTACTAACAAAGATATACCCAACACCTAGGTGTCCCCCAAGGCAGCATTCTCTCCCCGTCTCTTTTTATCCTCAAAATCAACAGCATCACCAAAGCTCTCTCCCCCAACATCAAGTGCTCTCTCTATGTCAACAATTTTGCCATCTTCTCGTCCTCTCCATGCTTCCAAACTCTTCGAAATAATCTTCAAAAATGCCTGGATAACTTAGCCCACTGGAGTGACACCAATGGCATCAATTTCTCCAAAAACAAAACTGTTCTCATTCATTTCAACAACAGCAACTCTTTCTTCCTACGTCCCAATTTCCATCTCAAAGATTCCATCATTCCCAGTAAGGACAGTTCTCCTTGCCTTGGAATCACTCTCAATTCCAAGTTCTCCTAACTCCTCCACATCAACAACATCCTCAAATCAACTATTACAAAACCCTCAAGGTCCTCTCCAGCAGGGACTGAGAAGCCAATTGTCTCACCTTGTATCTATTGCTCCCTTCTCAGATCTAACTTGGACTACGGCAACTTCATCTACGGCTCTGCTTGCCAACTTTACTTAAGGCACATCAAGGTCATCAAAAACACTGCCCTAAGGCTCTGCCTGGGCGCCAAAAAAAACACCCCATCACCAGTCTTCACGTAGAGGCCAATGAACTCCCCCTTGACCTCTGGTGTACCAGGGCCTGTCTCTCCTTCACTCTTTGCATACTCACTGACCCACTGAAATCCCACGGAACCCATGTTTCCATTCCACCCACTCTCTTTCTTTCACCAACCTCTTCACTCTCAACAAACGCATCCCCCCACCTTTCGGTATCTGAATCCATTCTTATTTCCCCAAAGCCAACATCAACATTTTTTTGATAGCCAGGCACACTATCCCCCTCCACTCCCCCCTTCCCCACTCCCACCTGAGTTATCCCGCCTCAAGTTTTCCTTGGCCTTTCCTCGTACACGAGAGCTCTTCACAACCCAGCCTTCTTTTGCTCCAAATACTACCAACTCAGTAGACACTTCCACGACTACTCCTATCTCTTCACTGATGGCTCCACACGGGAAGGCTCCTCTGCAGCCACCTATCCCGGCCTCACCCTTTCTTCAAGGTTACCTGATGGAGCTTCCATCTACTCTGCTGAAGCAAAAGCTATCCTCCTAGCTCTAAACTTTGTAGAACTCTCCTTCCGCCCCACTTCGTCATCTTCTCCAATTCAAAATTAGTTCTCACTGGCGTCCTCATTATGCTCTGGTCTAATCTACTAATTTTACAAATCCTAAACAAACTTCTCTCTTCCTTGGGAAAGAAAATCATCATTTTCTGGATCCCCAGCCACGTCGGCATCCCTGGCAATGAGAGGGCTGACAGAGCCGCCAACAATGCTCTTGTCAAACCACATTTCACCTATCCTTATTCCGCACTCTGACTTCCGCTTCGCCATTTCCAGCTACCTCAGGAAGACCTGGCAAAAACTCCTGGAACCTTGAGATCAGTAACACACTATCAATTCCAAAGTCGGGACCAACCTTCCTCTGCACAGTCACAATCAAAGGGAGGTCATTGTTGTCACCCGCATCCGCCTCGGTCACTCCTTTCTCACCCACTCCTACCTCCTTTCTGGCTCTCCTACACCTCTCTGCCCTACTTGCAAAACTGATCTCTTGATCAAGCATATCCTCTTAACCTGTCCCTTATTCCTGAACTCCAGATCTCTCCTCTCCTCATCCACTTTCATTTCTGATCTTTTCAAGAACAATCCCTCCTCCAACATCATCACCTTCTTCCACAATAGCAACTTATTCCACCTGATCTAATCCTTACCCACACACTCCCCTTTTCTATCCTACCTTACTCCCCTTTTCTATCCTACCTTCCTCCCCTTTTCTTACCTCTATTCACTCCTTTATTATTCATACTGTCCTAAATCTTGCACCTTAGGTTTCTAACACCCTCTTGGCACATTTGACTCTGACTGTCACGGTGCCGTTGAACATCAACAAACAAACAAACATTCTCCATAGACAAGTATTAATAAAGACATGTAGCTTGTTTTCAATACCTTGGTGTGCTTCCGGGTTTCTGCCCTATAAAGTAGTACAGACTTTACATTTGCATTGAAAATTCTCAGTTTAGTGTTCAAGCTGATGTCTCCTGCTTCTATGAGTGTA
>JAIGNY010002065.1:0-17982 GCA_020152595.1 Chiridota heheva
ATATGAATTATCTTTCCACCGTGCGCTTTTAAAATTCACCGTGCGGTTTTCGAGAAATTTTAAGAAAAGTAATGAAATCTTATTATGTGTTACTGTTAGGCAGTCGCGCTTTAACAAGGTTTTCTGAAATTATGAGATATAACTTAAGGATTTGTGAAAATTGTTTAGCAATAACTGCGTGATAGTGACGAAGTTGTTTTGCTTTCGCGAAATTGAACATGAATTAAGCAAACTTTGTTACAAGCCTTCAATGAAACGAAACGACTGATAAGCGTCTATGACTGAAACTTTACAATAAAAATGGCGGCTTCCAGATATCACTGTAAGCTCGGTGAGTTTCCCGTTTGGAAGACTTATTGAGTCCCCTGATCGGGGGACTTATTGAGTCCCCCGGACGGCGGTACGAACCGAACTGAATGCTAAGAACGCCCAAACAGAGACGTTTATTACGTCCCGACACAGAGACGCGTATGGCAATATTCTGTTCACACAGTGCCAAAAATATATTTCTAAAACAGTGTTATTGCGCGCATAAATTGCAAAAGGGATACACAGCAGGTGCGTATATATATATAACCATCATGTGTCATGGAGAACAGACGCCGATGTTAATTAGAGAGAAGTTACTTAATGATATAATATAACTATGCTGCTGGTGGGCTGGCATACTAAATCATATTAAACGACGTTTACTCTATGCGGTTTTATCTGTGAACGAGTGAACACACAATTACAATGACGGGGTCGTCGCCTGCGTATTCGGTTATAATAGTAACAATGCTATCACGAAACGCTTAATACGACCCGAACGAGAACATAGGTACGACGATGGACATACATAACATCGACAACCAAGTCAATGTCCACGGCCTTTGATAACCAGTTGTGGTACACTAGCGTGTCTACCCAACCCAGGCTTGAACCCAGGGCCTCGTGGTCTGTAGACAGGTATGGTAACCGCTACACCACAGTTAGTAGACAAAGGGATACACAGCAGGTGCGTATTATATAACCATCATGGGTCATGGAGAACAGACGCCGATGTTAATTAGAGAGAAGTTAATTTAATAATATCTTATACTATGCTGCTGGTGGGCTGGCATACTAAATCATATTAAACGACGTTTACTCTATGCGGTTTTATCTGTTTTATTTATCATTAAAGATTTTAATGATTTGAAATGTCTGCTAGAGATTAGAGCAGGCAATTAACTGATTGAAGGGTTCGAAAAATCTCCAGATTTTTTTGTTTTTGTTTGTGTTGCCCAAGCCATTGTTTGCTCTTAAAAGCTCAACAAACAACGCATTAAGGTAATCTGCCAATAAAATGCTCATAAAATTGATACCCAAACCCCGCTTTGTCAGTTTGTGGCACAAAAAATACACGTGACTTTGTAAGGTCCAAAATCAGTCAGTGTTCACTTGGTTGGATTCATGACCCTATACCACCAGTAACAGCGCGCTGCTGGAGTGAAAACAAAGCGATCAGCTGTGTTTGTTTACATATCATATATATCGTAGGCCCGAATTTCAACCACTTTAAGGCACAAATTTGCCTTTCAGACAACGTATGAAGATCGGCTCGGGATATGTTGTGTCACTTTGTTGAGTTTTCGTAAAAATGTATCATTGTTTTTGGTAAATTCGAAATTTCCGCGACTGACCCGAATTTCAACCCTGGTGTGTTAAACATGCAGTTAAACGTACAATATCCGATCGATATAAACTTCAATTAATTGTTAATTTTAATTGCACAATCAACTAACGAAGCACCTAATTAGTGAAAATGGAGTTTAGCTAACAATTTGCAATCGTAAATATTTTGTCCGACTTTGCATACCACATGCAGACACGTACGGACTTACCGTTCGCCGTAACGCGCAAAGTGAATTGAAGCATCAAGTGAACTTCGAACGCATTAATCACAATTTCTTTTAATTCTGGTACTTAGTAAGCACTTTACCAAACTTGGCACTAGTACAGCAATGCCAATATTAATTTTGTTAATGATTATTAATTACATGAAATTCACGTACGATACGAATGTAATGTTACTAAGCAGAAAATGGCACGCTTAACGTGTTCCTGCTTATATTGATTGCAAGAATGATTTAGGTCAGGTTTATGGCAATATTCTGTTCACACAGTGCTAAGAATGTATTTCAAAAACATATATTGCGCGCATGAATTGCAAAAGGGATACATAGCTGGTAACCATCATGAGTCATGGAGAAGAGAGGCCGATAACCACCGAAGTCTTCCGAGGGTGTGTACTCCCTGTGTGAAATTATGCTTAAATCATTTGGTGTTGCGGGGGTGGAGGGGGGGGGGGGATTGCATGGAGTAATGCTATCCCCCAGAGTAAAGTTGAAGAGGCCCCCATCCGAAATCAAATGATATATGATGATTTATAATATGCGATAACAATAGACTCTAAAACGTTTTAAATTTAGCCGTCGTTATACGACTTAAGTATTTGGAATAAGCAGATACATAACAATAGTATAAAGGTTTGAAAAACCATTTCACGCCACGTTCATTGGGTTTTATACACTTCATGCCAACATGGCAACAAACAATCAGGCTGGGGAAGGCCGGGTGATCATAAAGTGCACGTGGGAATTTCCCCTCTGTTGTGTAACATAGTTAATAAGTAATCTCGTGCTTCCTTTGGCTTTGATTGTGCAATGATCATGTAGATTTCTGAGTCGAACAAAATGTATAGAGAGCTTTAGGCCCTCATTCATAATTGTAAATTTTGTACGTCTGATTGAGTCCCAAATCGCAAATCAGCGGCGGTACTTCCCTAACAAAACCTCTCTCGGGTACCCACCCTGGTGCGATGTCCGCCTATTGCGAACGTTGTATAATGTCCTTGAAGGTGGTATCAGGGACTCGATATAGATAAGTCCTCAACGAGTAAAATTATCAATTTCAATTGTGAGCTTCCTATGATAATTTCCCCGCCCGCCACTCTTGCCCCGCCATCCCTGCCACGCCACCCCTGCCCCACCAACCCTGACACGCCACCACCCCCCGCCAATCAATTGATGACTTGAATTTGTAAGAAGTCACATACCTAATTTTATCCCAGGCAAAATGTCGGATCTTTTATTGACGACCTCAACGCTATACACCATTGCGTACATCCAATGCAGGCTCAATGGGTTCACCTGGCCATTAAGCTCCGAGTGAATGTCGAACAAACCTCCTAAGAAAACGTCACCATCGCGTATAAACCGCTCCGTCCTCGTCGGTAAGGTATGGTCCTTTTTGGTCGACGTCATTGATACCATGGATGCGTCGTATTCTGTAGTGGTCGGCGGCATTGATACCAAGGATTCATTTTGGGACGTCCTGGTATAGTTAACGTAATCCGTCGTCACAAATTCCTGACCGTTGCAAAGGTAGCATAAATCCGCTAGTAGTAATACAAGTAGTATTGGCACGAGAAAACCGAAGAGCAGCCGAACATTCCCGACGCATCCCACCTGCATAATGCCGTTAAATAACTTCATATAAAACCATGGAGCTATTAACTGAATGATGAAACGGAAACAGGTTTTAATTTCATCTCCTCCGTCGCTGTGTTTATTGCAATCCCCATCAATCAATAGCACTAATATTGGAATAGCGGAAACGGCACCTTTTTAATTGGACTCGTTTCAATAACATCACATTAGCCATCTATCATGAAATTCGTTAAATATTTACTCTCTTCCATAATAAATCTTCCCACATGCTATACTCGATTTACCAAGAATCTTAATTTCGATCATCTCGTACCTCTAGGTGTGTCTTCAACTATTGGCTGTCCCCGGCTGACTAACAGTGTAAAAAGAGGGGTATATGGTGATGATGCAAGTATCATTTCCGTGTGAATTTAAGATGCTTTTTGTCTTCTTTTCTGTATCGTCGCAGAATAAACACATAGGTGTCCACGTTTATAATTGCTGGGGAAAAAGGATCAGAGAAAATTGTTAAAGACATTTCTAAGTAATCCTCTATGCTCTTTCAATACGAGGTTGGAAAGTCGACCTTAAACCCAGATTAACGTTCACCTGAAATGAAGGTGTGTTTGAGGGTGCGTACCCTAGTTATAAATCGAACGATAATCGATGAATGCGAAAATGTGACAAGTTGAACAAGGGTCGGGCTTGAAGTAGAGGGACTAAACAGCTTCCCCGCATGGAACACAGTAGTGGAACTGGGAGGCTTTAAGCCCCCTCAACGAAAAATTGGGGGCGGGGCTACCCGTCATATTAACTCCACCACCCCCACGACATGCCCGATTTCTTTATAAAATGTCTCAAATCTATTCTATATTTGAGGTATAACTACATCAAGAATAATTTGCAATCTGTTTGAAGCATATAGATTGCATTTTTAGGCATGACCCACTGCAATTCCTAAAATCGCAGAGCTTCCGGCAGTTTCGCCCGTGGACCCCCACCGGGACTTTGCCCCTGGACTCTTCCAAGGGCCCTAAAAAAGGGACGTCACTAAGGTCTAACGACTGGGGGTGCTGAATTTTTTTACCCGACAATAATCTACAATTGTCCCGACAGAAAGTCTTTGCAGATAGCTGTACATGCCAGAGGCGAAGGAAGTAGGGACAGGGGGATACTGCCCCTCTCCCTGAAAGGATTTCCCATTGCTGGTTGCATGTTTTCATCTCAAATGGGATGTAAAATTGGGAACTTGTAATAAAATTATCAAAATTTGTCAGAAATGATACAAAATTTGCACCATTTCCCCAAACTTGATGAACTTTCCCCCAAATGAAGGCAATTTCATGAAAATGCATGACATTACCCGAAAATTAGGAGGACAATTCTCGAAAGTGAACTTAAGGAAATTTCACGAAAGTTGAAAAAAAAAATCCTCAAAATGGAGCAAGATTTCCCGACTAGCAGCTACGTTTAATGGAAAATTGCAATCATTCCGTTTATAACCGGGAAATTATGGGATCCCCCACCGCCGAGACGTGACCCTTCCTGCATCTCTGCGCGTGACCAAGGGAAAACTGGTTTGTGGTCCAACAAAAAGCCCATCACATCGCGCGCTCTGACGCTCGCAATGTAATGTGACTTAATGC
The DNA here is from genome assembly GCA_020152595.1 of Chiridota heheva. Classification (NCBI taxonomy): domain Eukaryota; kingdom Metazoa; phylum Echinodermata; class Holothuroidea; order Apodida; family Chiridotidae; genus Chiridota; species Chiridota heheva. Next base: position 5,099 of record JAIGNY010002065.1, read on the forward strand.
ATGATGCTTGATGAAGTAATCCTGATAAGGTCCTCTTGAGCTAAACTAGAATGAAACGAGGCTGGAAGTGGATGAACACCAGGTTTTCACCCTACTCTTTATGAGAAGTGTTCAGAGAACCAGGTAGGGTGTGACTGTCCTACCATCGGGGCCGACGGCTTAACGTCCCCTCTGAAGGACGGCGAGCGTCATTCAACCATTGCCCACCTCTCTTAACAGCTGAATTGGGGAGCATGAGCTGCAAACGACGAACTTCCGTTTTGATGTTCGGCGTATCTGTCTGCATAGCTGTGGAAATCTGAGGCTATGACATCACAATTAGTCTGATTTCGGTCGTTTCTACACAAGTGATACCAAACTTGATAAACTTAGACATATCCTTAACGGAATCAGATTTTTGAATGCTCTCTTCACTATGTTGTTTCTGTTGAAGTATTCTTTTACATAAGATAGACTTGCTCGAACTAATCCTTTAATTGTTTCATTTTTCAATAAACAGATCAGGTTTTTTTTTTTTTTTTTAAATGACTAACTATCGTTTTCACTTTTTGGGAAGCCTTTGTAGGGGTCAGTGGGCAAAACCCTGGAAGATTTGATGATTTCTTGTTTTCAATGCACCAAAATGGCTGAATATCTACACAGAGATCCAAAACGTACTTGAAGAAAAAGTTAAAATATTCAGATGAGCATTTGGTTTACCATTTCTAAATAGGCAGAAGAGATATTTCTCCTGAAAATTGAGAAAATTCGGGCAAAATTGTGGGGTTCATGGATAAATGCATGTTAGGCTGGTAGGGTCCAGGGCCCGGGCGGCGCTTCGACGATTTCTTATTTTTGATGCCCCACTGGCTTAAACTGTTAAATGAGCTCTTGTCGAAAAACCGGGGGACACTTCCATACTTAAGTATGTGCCGCCCAGAATTTCAAAATTGGATTGCAGTATGAGAGATTTTTTGGTAACTGCAGTATGACAGTTTATGATTTTCATACCTGCAGTATAAAAATAAGTGATTTTTAATACGTGTAGTATGAAAATATGCATTTTTTTTTTAAACCAGCAGTATGTGAGATCGGATTTTTGATACCTGCACTACAAAAATTCTAAAAGAAGGAAACTGCTTGGGCGTCACATGTATGTATACATTACATATGGAAGTCCTCCACCCCCTCCCCCTCCCCTCTCCACCCCGGGTCGAAAAGCGCCGGCTCTTTTTCTCTCTCTCTCTAAGTCACCAGGTCTAATTTTTGGTACTCATGTTGTTAAAAAATTACTTAATAAATAATAATAAATAATGATTAATAATGAGGATTTGAACATTCGTGTTAAAAGTTTGCAGTTCCACCACGTGCACGAAAAGTTCGAATATTCTTGAGACTCCGGACAAATATCCCTCACTTTTCAGCCGTCAGCTCCTTCAAAATCAAGACACCATAGAAGTGAAAAATTAAAATTGTTGAAAAGAAGAAAAAAAATAATATTAAATTCGAACAATCAACTAAAATAAACATTTCAAGTTACCAACAGGTATAGAAGAAAAAAATTCTCCTGAAAGTCGAGAACATTTAAGCAAAACACATTCGTGTTTAAACACTTAAATTCTGTGAAAAGAACCGAATAAAATAAGAACAACAAAAAAGAATTAACCCATTTGTAATCACTTTTACAAGATATCTATTCTGGTCCCGACCAGCAGTAGACCAGTTCTGATTAAACGCAGTTTTAATGTAGAATGATACTGCTAATTCCTTCCCGAAAAAAGGGGCGAACAAGAATATATACCCGACAGGCGACAGCCTGGATGAATAATCTCACCAGACGATACTTTCCAAAAAGTGGGAAGAATTTCACCGACAAACGGCATGATTTTCCCGACCAACCGCACAATTTTCCCAACAAATTTTTCGGAATATCATTTCGATGGAGGACGTGGGGAGGGGCTTGCTGCACCCTCAAAACCCCCATGGTGATGCCTCTGCTCTTATGCGGGCCCCTTGACCCCGCACACCACTTAGGTTTCGCCCTATACGCGCTTGCCGCTATAACGCCTTCGACTTCAGTAAAAATCATTAGCCATTTCAGCCCCCGGCCGCCGTTACGCCCAATCCTCGCTACAAATGTTCAGTCTTTTCACCCACAAGAACCTCCATTTCCGCGGGTATGAATTTTAGACTTGCTAGAAGCAATTCAGAAACCCATAACTGATGATAGTTCAGTGATTTTACGCATCAGTAATTACACCTCCAATCAACTATATCATGCACACAATGTGCACACAATGTTTTGTAAAGGGATTTAGTTACTGCCGGACCAAATCATGCGTGTAACGTGGGGCTGAGGATTCATTTGGAGTTTTTAAAACGAGGCGAGTTTTAAACACTCTGAAGAGTTTGGATGCAATGAACTTAAAATTTATAGCCAGAGTTATTCATCATTGATATTTGTTTTCGTTCAGCCGCCACTGATGGAACTATTTTATATGTGGCGTAACTAACAAGGGTGCAGACGTGAAAACACTCCCCCCTCCCATCAGCCTCAATCAGTGTTTGTAGAAAACTTGCCTGAAAATATGTTGTCAGCAAGCAAGTAACTAATTTGCAGTGTTTTGTATATTTCATTTTCAGGTTACCAACTGACTTATCTGCTTATGGAAAAAATGAGATGATCATGATTATGCGACGCCAATGGCTCTTTCTTGCTGTCAGCGAAACATCCTTAACAGAGAAGTTCGCTGATTGTTGTTGGGTTTGTTTTGTTTTTGTTTGTTTTTTTGTGGCCGAAAGGGGGCAAGTCCCATCGACCCCTGGTTCCTCCCTAAAAACACTATAAAAAATGTATATAAAATGAAAAAAAAAAAAATTCGTTACGAAATGTGCCGATGTTATGATATCAATTTGTCGGATAATTTAGTTCCTGCTTAGTGTGACTTAGTGTGTAGGTCAAACTTGAAACGGTTGGGAAATTTGTTCTATGTTTAGGTGCCACATGGAGTATTCGGTTACTAGAGTAAATGAACAAAATCTGTGTTGCTCCACCGTTTAGATTTCGAGAAATTCGGCTCGGAAAATCCTGACTTTGACCTGAACACGAAAATGGCATCCATCTCCTAAAAGTAGGAGATCTCCTACTTTCAGGAGATCTTTCGGATATTTCTCTTTCTTTGAAGTGTTTTGAGTGTGAGATTTCCATTTTCAGATTGGGGTGGTTGATGTGTTATGGTCGCCACTTGCTATAGCATGTGGGTAACAAATCCCTGCAGTCATGCGTGGCTCCCCATGGGGGCAAGCGGTGCACTCCAAAAAAATGTGCTAATCATTGTTTTTCGCAAACAATTATATGTAGAAAAATATGCTCTCCCCCCCCCTCCCCTTCCCCTTGCTACCCAATAATGTTTTTCCCCTTCAATTAAATTCCTTGGCTTACATCAGCCCGCGTACTACAAATGGAAGTATTTATCGCTATACTCAATATAGGATTGACGTATAAAGTTCAGATTTCAACTAACATACCTACCACCTGTTAGACTCATTAATCAGTCTGAAAAAGTTATAGTCTGTTAGTAAAACAAATAAAACATTGAGCAAAAATTAACAATAAACAGCTATGCCAATCAACAAATCTGTAAACATATTATTTATGGAAATTTTAAATTGTCTACAGAAAACCATTGAACAGATATCAATCTGGAGTTGGCAATTTACAATTGGGTGAAACGTAATTTCTTTCTCCCCCCCCCCCCCTCCCCTCCGCCCAACCAGCCAACCAAAACAGAGAACTGGAGAAATGGGTTTCTTCTTCGCACTTCACTGCAGTATGCGATTAAAATAGAAATCGTGAGTAATATCTGACTAATATGATAATTACTGGCATATTACTCTTGCCATGCAGTCACATTTATCATGCACACATGTTCAGGCTGACAGTACCGCGAAGGGGGAGAGGGAGGGGGTTGTGATTTAAGAAGTAATGAACCTAGAGAGGGATACGTGATCAAAAATATCAATATTCGTCATGAATACTGAAAAGCAAAAATATCAAAATGGTTGGTGGGAAATTCTTGTTAAAAATAAATTTAAGTCCAATACTTTTGATAACTACTTTGAACAATGGGCTCCTCGTGTTGTACAGTATGAAAGATAACGACACACTAATTCCACAGCTACGGCACTACCCCCATCCCCCACCTCCCCCCCTCCCCTCCTCCCCCAACCTGTGGGGTCCCCCCTCCCTCTTTCTCCCGCCTGGAATGTTTACAACCTGTGGGGTTAAAAACTATTTAACTAACATATCCTCCTAAGTTTAGCGCTTTTAATCGTGAACTTTACCCCTCCCTACCCTTCCTTAACAAACAAACACTCGCATCCGGCAAATATTGGCTCAACCCCTGACCAAAATTGTTGTAAAACTTGTACGCAAAATGCTTATTGGAGGCATGTATAAAACGATATCATGGAGGTACCTCCATGCCGATACTAAGATCAAAGAAAAACTAAGTTAAAGCGCGTTGTGAGGTCAAGGATAAAAGCCTACTTCTGGTGATCACTTTCTATAAATGAAATAACAATAAAAGAGAAATATAAAATTAATAATAAACTCACCCACTCACCACACCTAGTAGTAGCAAAGTCACTGTTTTTCAGAAGTTATGACTTCCAGTGTCCAAGTAAATGCTATTCAACTTAACAAGCCCTATGATTGTACACTCTTCCCAAATACATGAAATACCTCGTCCAAACAATTGGTTACAATTCCCCGTTTAAGTTACACCTTCCTTTATGAACAGGGTCTTTGTTGATACAGGGATTTATTATTTGGGAATCCCTAGTTAATAATAGTACCTTTTGTATCGCTGTCTTGATAACATTTGGTAGTAGTTTTCAATACCAAAACAAATAGCTGGCAGCAGTTGGAAATAAATAACATTGCTTCGATTGTTTATGCAATTGTAAAGAGACAACACTAACTTAGCAAATCATTATAAGATATCATAACTTCAAAATGGGATAATATTGTTGAGTTTCCCTGACTTAAATTTTGATTCTTAAAGTAAAGTCATTTTAGAATTTGATCTTTGAAATATATCACCTTCTTCAGATTTGCATCAATGTTCATTTACATGTTTCGAAAATATATTTTCTTAATGATAATCTTGAAGTCACTACTAACATGATGTTTCTCTCTTGCGCCTGTAAGAAGTTCTAATTTAAATTATGATGAAAGCATTATCTATACATCCATTGTGTGTGTGTGTGCATGCGGGGCGGGAGGGACGGGGGGGGGGTAAGCATGGGTGCACGTCGATAACTTTTAACATTAGAGATCGAGAACTGGATATGGACACCATCAGACCCATGCACGTAGGAGGTTTGGGCGGGTGGCAGATTCTCCACGTTTTCATTATCAATTATATTCAGGGGCGTAGCTTGTTCTACGCAAAATACAGAACACTATTTGAAAATATTTTAGAGAAAGTCATAGATCCCCCCCCTCCCGTTCTTCCCCGTCCGTTGGCCGGAAACCGATCTTAGTCGAGCAGAAATGTAGAATGACGGGCGTACTTCTATCCTGGACACCATCATCTTTGTATCCTTGTATCAGAGTATATCTCAGTCATGCCCGAATCGTTATATCAGAAGCATGTCCCCCTGACTCGGCATCATGCTGACCCATACTTGGGTACTTAGTCGGAGAGATTTAGAATGTTGCTTGCGACGGGAATCGAACCCGGTACCTTTCGAATACGAGCTTGACTCCTTACCACTGGGCCACAGCACCTCTCTAATGTTTAAATTAGAGATAAATCTCAATCATGCCTGAATCGTATAGATGTCAGAATCATCTCCCCCAGTCCATCGACTTGGCAGCTTGGCATGATGCTGATTAGGCTTGGCTTGGGCAACTGCAGGAGACGTGTATAGGAAAGATTCGGACCGCCCACTCACGTTTAAAGTCAAGAGCCAGTTTTGGGGCATCAAAAACTATCACTCTTCCAAGGGGATTCGCGACTTCGACCCTATCAGCTATTCAGAGCTGCATCCATAAACCCAACAATATTTTGGACAAATTTTTAGGGGAAATTTCTGTTCTGCCTGACAGTGTTAATGGTAAACCAAATGCTTATCTGAATAGATTTTAACATCATAATTTTTTTTCTTCTTCTTTTCATAAATTACATTTCGGTTTTTTGTTGTTGATTTTAAGTTACTTTTGGGCAATAGAAAATTTTTAGACCAAGACTTCATCCTTAACCCTACAATTTTGCCCAAATTTTCTCAATTTTTATGGTAAATTAAAAAAATTAATCAGTTTGTGTTGATTTTCCAAAATTTATCAGTTCATATTGATTTTCATAAATTTTGGAGCAACTAAGACAATACATCTTCAGAGTTCCAGGCTTCGCGCCCTGGACCCTTCCAAGCGGCCCTTAAGCGGGACTTCTTCTCCTGGATCCCTACTCTTGCTTCGCCCCCGAACCCCACGAATTACATTTGGGAACTTTGCGTTGATTTTGAGCCATTTCGGGCATGTCGGGGCATCAAAACAAGAAATCTCAATGTCAGAGCTTCGTCCATGAACCCCCACAAATTTTCCCGAGTTTTCTTTATTTGGGAAATTTCTCCTACTGTCCTACATTTGCCTGTTTAGGAATGGTAACCCAAATGGTTATCCATGCAATTAGTAGATTGGTTGGTGTATTGTTGATTTATTTTTGTCCTTTTAGATGATAATTCGAACTCTTAACCACTTTTAAAATCTGTATCTTCTAAACTGCTGAACGTCGCAGATTTAGTTGCTACAATAAAAACACGCATTGTATTCATTTATGAAACAAAAAGAACTGAAATAGAATGTAATAGTAGAAGTAACTCAAAAAAAGGCTTCATCTGCATGCCAAAGAATAAATAAATTTCATTGCCGTTAATTTCCATTAATTCTATCAAATTTTTCTTCAATTTTACCATTTAAAAAAATCAATTTATGTTAATAATTTCCCAATTTTAGTCCCAACCGGGTCGAAAGTGTGCAACCGGGCAGGTAAAATCTTCTGAGAGGAAGGGGCGTAATATAAGGGGAAGGGTGTGGGGTATGACCCTTATGCGGAACTTATCCCACGATTTACATTTGGAAACTTTTGTGTTGATTTTTGCCATTTCGGAGCATCAAAACAAGAACTCTTCTGACCAGGGCTTCGTCAATGAACCCCACAATTTTGCCCGAGTTTTCTCAAATTCAGAAGAAATGTTTCTTACTGTCCTATGCCTGTTTAGGAATGGTAACCCAAATGCTTATCCAGTTCTCTGAGTAGATATTTACATTTGAATTTAAATTTATCCCTTTTCATCACTTACATTTTGGAACTTTGTGTTGATTTTAAATCATTTTTCGGGCATCAAAAACACGCAATCTTCAGAAAATTTTTGTCAAATTCCATTCAATTTCGTGAAATTGCTTCAAATATTTGTGTGCAATTTCCTTAATTCTCGAGAAATTATCTTAAATTTTTGTCAAATTTTTGTCAAATTTCCTTCATTTTTGTAAAATTTGGTATAATTCTTGTACAATTTCTTTTTATTTTTGTAAAATTTGCATCAATTTTTGTTCAATTTCCTTAATTTTTTCGTCAATTTTGGGGAAAGATTCCATAAAGTAGAAATCTATAAAGTGTCCTAAAACTCTACCGCACAATTTTTCAATCTTTTACCCTCCTCGAGAACTAAGTTTAAGTTTAAAATATATACATTTAAGCATATTGTAGGGCCTTTTTTTTTCCTTCACCGTATGTTACTTTCAGTCCGGTTTGTACAGTCGGGAGAACAGTTTTGTTCCCCGATCTGGGGATCTTTACAGAAGTATACCACAATGCATCTATCCAAATTCAAACTTGTATAGGAATACATAAGAATCAGACACATTTCGAGCGCGGGGAACTCAACAACTGCCATGACTGCGAAGGGTTCAAATTTTTCTTCACGATTTGAAATAATGGCATATGAATTATCTTTCCACCTTGCGCTTTTAAAATTCACCGTGCGGTTTTCGAGAAATTTGAAGAAAAGTGATATCTACTTATTATGTCTGTATGTGTAGTCGCGCTTTAACAAGATTTTCTAAAATTATGAGAAATAAGTTGGGGATTTGTGAAAATTATTTAGCAGTAACTGCATGATAGTTATAAAGTCGTTTTATTTTCGCGAAAGTGAACATAAACAAAGCAAACTTTGTTACAAACCCTAAATGAAACAACTGATAAGCGTCTATGACTGAAACTTCACAATAAAAATGGCGGCTTCCATGTATTACTACATGTAAGCTCAGTGCGCATGCTTGAGTCTCGGGGGACTTATTGAGTCCCCCGATCGGCGGTACGAACCGAACTGCTTTTTACGGCTACAAAGGTTGTAGTAATCGTGCGACCCCGTCACCCCTGTCCCCATATAGGAGTCAGTACCCATTCGTGACATCCTGATTATTGAATGACAATCGAAGATGTCAACAATTAAAGGAGTCATAAAGTCTGACAAAATCTTTAATTCATGATAGAATTAAAAATAACACATTTTTCAGACCAAGTTTTATGTAACCCCCTTAAGCAATCTAAACACAATTTTATAATTATTAAAAACTTTAATTCTACTACGAAATAGTACTATGGGAGCCGCCATTTTGATTTCAAAACATGGAGAGTATGATGTCATCAGCCCAGCAGGATGTTGGAATCTGCCTCAAGCTTTGTAGGTTATGAGAGAAAAAAAGAAAAAAAATTCTTATGTAAGGGTCAAGGAATTTTGTGTGTACACATGAAATTAACAAAACATTATGTTAAAACTTTGTGTCACATCATTTTGAAATAAAACTTTAATCACATTTATAAAAAATACATTAAATTTCTTATGTCCCTATTCTAGTATTCGGGGAAATTATGTCATCATACACAATGTTTCAATACAGAATTGAACAAAATGGCAACCTCCATCAGTCCATGTGTCAACTTCAAACATAAATAACTTGAGACAGAAATACGATCTTGACTTGCTGTTTTTGGTAGTTGGTTCAGATTTGTATCCTCTATCATGAATATGATTGTATCAGACTTTATGTCTCCTTTAAGATTATAGTGCATGCAGTGAAAAATCTTGAAAACTTTTTAAAACAAGACTTTTTTCTTTCTTTTTTTGTCAGTTGGTATTATCAGATTATGGTGGAAACGTGGCAGGGCTACTTGGTGGGATATAAGTTTTGGAAGCCTGTGGTATTTCGCAAGAAGAACATATGGATACGATTGAAAGGTGGGTGTGAGATCCTGGTTCGATTGAAAAATTGCTGAGAGATGGAATAGTGGGGTCAAAAGTGCGTCGGTTATGAAAATGTGAAAATGTGAAGTATAAATACAGACTAAAAACAATGTTTTCGTAGTCCGTTTGAACAGACTTTGTCGAGATTTGAGTTTAATAACGTTATACAATGAAAATGAAAAAGTTAGTGTATAGCATAGACACATAGTATTTGATCTGGTATCTATATTTAGAGGAAAAGAAATTATATAATTGTCTAAAAAGGTTAATCATTTAATTACCCCGCTGTTTGCATTACACTATTTGTGACATACAAATGCGGCAGTACGGATGTACCAGATATATAGGTTGCATAACAATTCATACAAGTTGGATGTGTAGCAAACTCTGATTTGAAGAAAGTAATAAGTTTGTTATATGTTAGAATTGTGAATATTATGTTTTTTTAATTAACATAGTAGGCAAATAGGAAGGGTCAGATACACAAAAACTGCCAAAAATAGAACAATTTGCGGAATGACAACGAATAACTTATTGCCAACCGATTCCCATTACTCAGATCACTTTAAAAGACATTTACTTTGGTGCAGTGCATGGCTCAGTGGTCAAGGAGTCATGCTCGTATGCGAAAGGGTTCGATTCTCGCCGAATTACCGCGAGCACTGCATTGTGTCCTTAAACAAGGCACTTTACTTCCTTTAGTCGACTCAGCTGTAAAATGAGTACCAGCACTACCTGACTACTGGGGAGTTAACCTGCGATGGACTGGCAGGGGGAGTTATGTACTCTCATCCGCTTGCGCCATGAAAACCGGGAATAAGCCGGCTGTATGAGCTTAATGGTTCTGATGGATTTAGCTTATTGTTTATCAACTATACGAGCTGATGTTTAAGCTCGGACAACTTGCATCAATGTGTATATTAACATAGAACTATCAAAACTATGTTCTTGACTCCGATGATGTTGTGACGTTGGCAGTATGATGACGATGAAGTGGTCAATAATGATGATAATGGTGATGATGAATAACATTATAATGATGATGATTATGAAAATGATGGTCATGATGATAATGAGGATGGTTACTTGAACGATGATGATGACGATGATGATGACGATGACGATGACGATGATGATGACGACGATGATAATGATGATGATGACGACGATGACGATGACGACGATGACGATGACGCAGATGACGATGACGAAGATGACGATGATGATGAAGAAGCATTTATCCCAAATCAGAAATATGATAAACTAATATTTGGTTCCTTCTAGTTCGTGACCTTTCACAGTGTCCAACTGAGGGTATCACTACTGCTAAACATCCATGCTAATAAAGTTGTTCTCCGGAGGGAAAGAGGGGGGGGGGAGGCACTTTCATATGTGAGGTATATAAAAATGTGCCGCCCGAGCAGGTGCCTTTTTTGCACCATTTTTGTAGTGAATGTGTCTTTTTTTACTATGAAAAAATTGTACTATTTGATATTTTTTGGTAAAAATAAATGGTCTGTTTTTTATCATTTGAGACAGGTGACTGAAAATTTGAGATATGGTTGTGTGATATCAACTAAATACAATCTTAGTTACCACAGTTAGTCAAAACTGACTTGCTTGCTTTTTATGTTCTTGTATTTTGAGTTTGATACATATTACAGATATGATTCTCCCAATATACGATTGGTTCGTGTATGTACACGTAAATTTCGGCCATATGATATTTAAATTAGTTATCCAGGCATTGCCGATTTAGATTTCAAAAGGCCTATGGCACCTTAATATCTATCCACCGTACAATGACTCTAATTTATAAAAATCAGTACTAACAAATTGAAGTCAAGAAAAAAAACTAGCTTTTTAAAATTGATGTTAAACATTAAAAAATGGTGATAAATTCGGCTCAGTTTTGACTTCTCTACGTCAAATTGTTTTACCTTTGCTTCGTCGTTATTTAACAAAATGTTCGACTACCTAATTAGCATAAATGCACGGAATTGCTGATCTCATCAACAGGTATATGTTCCATTTAATTTCAAAGCTCGTCACATACCTACTGACCTGCGACCTTCTAATAAATGGTAATCAAATAGGCTCAGTTTTGACTGCTCCACGTCATTTTTTAACCTTTGCTTCGTTGTTGTTGAATAAAATGTTCGACAACCCTAATTAACAAAAATGCAATGCACGGAATTGTTGATCTCATCAACACGTATATGTTCCATTCAATTTCAAAGCTCGTCACATACCTACTGATCTGCGACCTTTCTAATGAATGTAGGACATTCTGTATATATCAATCTTGACCTTTACCTTCATAATACCTCACCTTTGACTTTTCCAACCACAACAATAATGCAATATTCACCATCTGGCATCATTAAGGTGGAAAGTCCCATTTACATTCAACCTGTATGATCATTTTTCTGAATGAAGGTCATCTGGTTATCGACCTTTGACCTAATTCCCCCGTCACAACATCACAATATTACAATCCCAAGTTGGCACCCATACTACGCAGTTTCATTTTTTGAAGATAAAAATGATAGAAAAGTAGGTTACTTAATCCATTAAGCATAACATTTAACTTTTTGATACACCAAAACGTACATCATATATTAAAATAGCCTGTGATACTTTATCTTTTACCCTGTAAGTACAATCTACAACTCAAATTTGTTTAGCATTCAGCAACTGCAGCAAAAAGGTCTGCGGAGCACAAGTCCACCTTACAATATGCAGCTTAGATCATCATCGACTTTTGGCGTAAAAAATGACACACTAATTCTTAATTTCGAACAAGAACAAGCAAATATCTTCATATTGTTGGTAAGGTTTGTCCCGGATATACCATACATTTTTACTGGAGCTCCTGCGTAGGAAGAACTGATTGAAAAGTTGGAAATAAATTAAATTGTAAATGTGTGTATGAGCATTTCCTTGCTTAATAATATGACATGACCTACGAGCGTAGAATACCTTTTATGAAAATAAGGGCGTGTTATTATAGGGTCCATAGACTAATTCATTACTTTTCTTGCACGTTACGATACTGCATGCCATTAGTACCGCTAAGTCATGACTCGAGTACTCCTAAGTCTCAAAGTTTTCCCGTTTATTTTGACTTTGACGAAAAAACACGAGTGAGCATATTTCGTAATAAGATAAATTACAATATGACACTTCGTTTTTGAATCGGTATCAAATCGGAAATAACAAACATTTTATTATTCTTATTATGATTATTATTATCATTATTATTATTACTATTATTATTATCATTATCATTATCATTATCATTATCATTATCATTATTATTATTATTATTATTATTACTATTATTATTATTATTATTATTATTAGTATTATTATTATTGTTATATTATTGTTATTATTATAATTATTATCATTATTATTATTATTATTATTATTATTATTATTATTATTATTATTATTATTATTATTATTATTATTATTATTATTATTATTATTATTATCATTATTCTTATTATTCTTATTCTTATTATTATTATTGTTATCATTATTATTATCATTATTATTATGATTATCATTATTAATAATATTATTAT
>JAIGNY010002066.1:0-19089 GCA_020152595.1 Chiridota heheva
CGTTTCATGTGTTTATCGCTTGGGGGACTAGCTAAAAATGATTTCATTGGTTCGAAGTGTAGCTGGTTTCAAGTGTAACTGGTCTTTGCGGACGCTCTAGGTAATAGCTATTTAACATATATAAATAATATTATCTCTATACATCGTTTAAGAAATGCATGTAGAAAAAGAATGTGCAGATACACGTGTTATTTTTTGTTAAACACAATTACTAAAGGACTTTAAAATATTGTTTATCACTGCTAAAAGTTTGAAACACAATTATGAATTAAATTTTATTCTTTGATTTTCGAAGGTGATAGCTTAAAGTGTATTGCATGACTGAATTCTGCCATTATCAAAAACCTTACGAAACAAAGACTACAAAAGTGGGTTTATGGAATAAAAAGTAATTCGGTTTGTATCAAACCATGAGTCATATCAATATTGCTAGAAGAACAGCTTTTAATTTTGATGAAGAAAATATGTATTTGGTGGGGAGTGGGACAATACTGTTCATGCTCAATAGCAGGCATTTTCTTTTCTGTATATGAGTAAGCTCAAAAGTTACGCTCTTCAAGCAGTTTGACGTAAGAGACAAATACCATATAAGGATATAGGGTGGGGCCTCCGAGTAGTTATTGTGTAATGAGCCTGGCAAATGCACGTACAGGCTAATTCAGATTAAAAGTACAGCAATAAAGACAATTATAGGCATACTTGAAAAACAGCCTGCAACATTAAGATTTCTTTCTTTCTTTGCTTCAATTATAAGTATAGTTTTAAACAAGGCCTAAATGTTACTGAATTATGAAATCAAATTATTGTTGTGTTGCAATTAGCAAAAGGGGATATTTCCCGCCACAGATGTGAATGAGGGACCCATTGTACTGTGTGCCTGCAATCTAATTTTTCTACAGCAACTAACCTGGTACAGTGGGAGTTGGTTTAATATGCCTTTAGACATAAACTGAGGTACTGTAGAAGTCAAAACTAAGCATCATTTGAGGGAAAAATGGATGAATGAAATCACACTACACACTAACAACATACAGCTTTATCACACACTACACACTAACAACATACAAGTTTATTCATGTATTTTATTCACCAAGGCCTCCGTTCTCAATTCAGCATTATTTACAGAACATACTTGCAATACAATGATACAGTGATTGAACAGTAACAGTAGGCCTACAGGTAGAGTGCAATACAATGATACAGTCATAGAACAGTAACAGTGTGGGTAGGGTGCAATACAATGATACAGTCACAGAACAGTAACAGTGCTGGTAGGGTGCGATACAATGATAGAGTGATAGAACAGTAACAGTGCAGGTAGGGTGGAATACAATGATACAGTCATAGGACAGTAACAGTAGGCCTACAGGTAGGGTGCAATACAATGATACAGTCATAGAATAGTAACAGTAGGCCTACAGGTAGGGTGCAATACAATGATACAGTCGTAGAACAGTAACAGTAGGCCTACAGGTACGGTGCAATACAATGATACAGTTGTAGAACAGTAACAGTGCGGGTAGGGTGCAATACAATGATAGTCATAGAACAGTAACAGTGCGGGTAGGGTGCAATACAATGATAGTCATAGAACAGTAACAGTGCGGGTAGGGTGCAATACAATGATACAGTCATAGAACAGTAACAGTGCGGGTAGGGTGCAATACAATGATACAGTCGTAGAACAGTAACAGTGGGGGTAGGGTGCAATACAATGATACAGTCATAGAATAGTAACAGTGCGGGTAGGGTGCATACAATGATACAGTCGTAGAACAGTAACAGTGGGGGTAGGGTGCAATACAATGATACAGTCATAAAACAATAACAGTGCGGGTAGGGTGCAATACAATAATAGTCATAGAACAGTAACAGTGCGGGTAGGGTGCAATACAATGATACAGTCATAGAATAGTAACAGTGCGGGTAGGGTGCAACACAATGATACAGTCATAGAACAGTGCGGGTAGTCATAGAACACAGCAGTAGGCCTACAGGTAGGGTGCAATACAATGATACAGTCATAGAATAGTAACAGTGCGGGTAGGGTGCAACACAATGATACAGTCATAGCACAGTAACAGTAGGCCTACAGGTAGGGTGCAATACAATGATACAGTCATAGAACAGTAACAGTAGACCTACAGGTAGGGTGCAATACAATGATACAGTCATAGAACAGTAACAGTAGACCTACAGGTAGGGTGCAATACAATGATACAGTCATAGAACAGTAACAGTGTGGGTAGGGTGCAATACAATGATACAGTCATAGAACAGTAACAGTAGGCCTACAGGTAGGGTGCAATACAATGATACAGTCATAGAACAGTAACAGTAGGCCTAAAGGTAGGGTTAATGTTGCGTTCCGAGTTTTGTTTAAAAAAGTTTGAAAATACTTGGTTTGTCGGTTTAACCGGGAGTTGTTATAGAAACTGCCCGGTTTTGAGAAAAGTCAAACCTTGAAACTTTATTCCATACTTGAAACGAATGAGAGTACCAGGACTTATCATGACCTCCTGGACCGGAAACTGCAGCAGGCTAAGCCCCAGGAAGCTGTAGGTACTAATTTCACAGTTGAAGTTATCAGAAATGAACTTGTCTTGTTCAAGATCACATCAGCCTGGACTCACTACATGACCATACATGATTCATACTTCAAATAAAATATTCTTATTATTTGTTCTTTTAATTAATACAGGAATAATGGAATATTCTAATTGCTCCTCAATGGTGCTGATAGCTAGCAGTTCTGACATAAGTAATAAAATAAACTTTTATTTCAAATGTAAAATGCTACCAGTGCTATACAGTACCTCATTACGACAGGTAATTTGAAAGTACAGTACTTGATGGTACTGGAGTGATGGACACCCCTTATTGAAACTTACAACCTTTCAGCGTAAGAGACAAACTCTTCTAGCAATAAATCACCTGGATTCTCAGAATTCTTAACTCAGAACTCTTCACATTACCCCTGATACTCCTTCAATCCGATCAGTTTTGATGCGATCTTTCAATTTCAAAGAAGTATTTCTGAATTTGTGCCATTGCAAGAAGCCCCTTAAAACCAAGGTCAAGCTGTATGAGATCTACGAATGGAGAAAGGAGAAGTTTATTTACCATTCCAAGCCACATCCTCGGTAGTTACGATCCAGCTTGTAAAGCCTGTCCATCTCATCAGATGTCAAGGAAAAGTTTAAGGACTGTAAGAAAATCAGATAATAGATAAATAGATAATCAGATGCTTATCATACACTGAGTTTAGGAATATGGAATAAATGACACCGATTGATGTAAATAGATGACACCGATTTATGTAAACATATGAAAACCGATTGATTTAAATATATGACACCTATTGATGTAAATATATAACCCTGATTGATGTAAATATAAAGAAATTCACTTTAGCCAAAACTCGTACATGTTTCTAAACTGAATTGAGGAATAAGGAAAATATGATACCAATTGATGTAAATATATGGCACCAATTGATGTAAATATATGGCACCAATTGATGTAAATATAAAGGAATTCACTCTAGAATAAGCCAAAAATCATACACGTTTCTAAACTGAGTTGAGGATAAGGAATATATGACACCAATTGATGAAAAGGTATGGCACCAATTGATGTAAATATAGGACACCGATTGATGTAAGTATATGGCACCAATTGATGTAAATATAGGACACCGATTGATGTAAGCATATGGATATTCACTCATTTAAGCCAGTCAGCCAAAAATCAGACATGTTTATATACTGATTTGAGGAATAAGGAATAAACATGATACCATTTTACGTAAATATAACTGAATTCACTCTTTGGGATAAGTTGGCATAAAATTAGACCTTTCTATGCTGCGTTAAGGAATGTGGAATATATGACACAGAACAATGTAAATATAAATGGAGTTTACTTTTTGAGATGAGTTAGCATAAAATTAGACATGTTTCTATACTGCGCTATTGAATGTGGAATATATGACACAGAACAATGTAAATATAAATGAAATTCACTCTTTGAGATAAGTTAGCATAAAATTAGACATGTTTCTATACTGACTTAAGGAATGTGGAATATGTGACACAGAACAATGTAAATATAAAAACCCTCTTGGATTATACCTGACATGTTTCTATATTGATTTGAGGAATATGAAGTATACATAACACTGATTTGGTTTATGTATGAGGGTTAAAACAATGCAAATAACTTTGGAAGATCAAAAAACACTCCAAGCCTGAAATGGGATAATAAGGGGCAACTCATTTTGCATTGAGAATTGGATTTGGCAGGAATGCCAAGAAGTTCCACTGGATAAAAGCATTGTAATAATTTAATCTTTCAAATCATTACCTTTTACAAAATGCCACTTTTAGTCAAAATTCTACAAACCTCATTTAATCATAAAACACTTTAATTTTCATGAACTTTAATTATAATTAAGTTAATAGTTAAACTATTAGGTTGACTACTTTAACTATAATTAAGTCAATATTTAAACTATTAGGTTGACTACTTTAACTATAGTTAATTTAATAGTTAAACTATTAGTTGACTACCTTAATTATAGTTAAGTTAATAGTTAGACTATTTGGTTGACTACTTTAAGTATAGTTAAGTTAATAGGTAAAGTATTAGGTTAACCACTTTAACTATAGTTAAGTTAATAGTTAAACTATTAGGTTGACTACTTTTACTATAGTTAAGCTAGTACTTAAACCATTAGGTTGACTAGGAGTGAAGTAGTTTAATTTTTACCTTTTCCAGAAAAAATGTAACAAGAACCTACCTCAAAGTTTGCTTGTATACGAGATGGAGTAACACTTTTTGGAATAACTACTATATTCCTTTCAATGGCAAAGCGGATAAGAATCTGGGCTGGGCTTTTCCCCTTCGTTTTTGCAATGTCCATAACTGTGGGATCTTCCATTAGTCTTGGGTCATCATCCTTAATCCTGTTGAGAAGATTTAAAACAACAAATTCATAAACTGAAACAGTAATAAACATATGGTTAATATGATCTGAAAGGTATGTGAATAGGTAAGTATATGGACAGGTAGAGGCAACAGAAGCTAATATGATTTAAAATCCAATGAAAAACACAAAGAAAACAAACAAATTCATTCACATCAGTTACAAACTTGTCATTTTACAGCTTTTTGAAAGATTTGTGCAAACATGCACATTTCTGTGTTACTTTTGTGATGTATGAATGGGACATAATCTTTATTTTCTTATATAAATCACTTGTTTTTAAACCCTCTGCCATTTTTCTCTGAAAAAGTGAATCTGATGAAGAGGATTTGATCTTTATCACACCCCTAACCAACTTGCAGCTGGAGAAAATATTTTCAAAATTTCCAAGGTCTAAAATTAAGGAAAGAAATAAAAGGGGAAAAAACCCATTTTGAGATGTTTTTCTGTTTATACATCACATTTAATTCAATATAAAAACATTTGAAACTTTAATTACTCATAGCTTGAAATAAACACATGCTAATTTCAAAAACTATTAAACTTATAATGCTCTTTTCAGACAATTGATGAACAAATACCTATTTTACCTGCCATAGACGTTTAATGTAGTGGCCAGACATGTCTTGTATAACAGAGGAAAAGAAGTTTTAAAGTTGTAAGCATTTTGTAAGAAAATGGCTGGTGTGTGAAGTCTACTGTAGAAAATTTGTGTCACCTTCACATTTCCTAATAGTCATCACAGCTTTATGCTCCATGCCTAATTACAATTTGAAATTCTCCATGACTGACTACAATTTGTTTGTGAGATTGTTTTGAGTCCTAATGTGCCAAGAGGAGGGGGTTTGATAAATCATAGTGCTAGAATAAAGAAAGAGTGAAGGGTTGAGAAGGGTTGAGAAGAGAAAAGGAATGGTGAAGAGAGGAAGATGAGAGAGAGAGGGGAGTTACAATTTGTGAGTACATTTTTCCACTAGTACTATCAACGTCCTCTTTACCATAACAATAATCATGCTTGACCACTGGATTTATCCTTTCGTAGCTATAAACATTTGTCTTTGATCTGCAAGTATGTATGACCATAAACATTTGTCTTTGATCTGCAAGTATGACATAACACTGTATGACCATAAACATTTGTCTTTGATCTGCAACTGTATGTAAATGACATTACACTGTATGACCATAAACATTTGTCTTTGATCTGCAAGTATGACATAACACTGTATGACCATAAACATTTGTCTTTGATCTGCAAGTATGACATAACACTGTATGACCATAAACATTTGTCTTTGATCTGCAAGTATGACATGACATAACACTGTATGACCATAAACATTTGTCTTTGATCTGCAAATGTATGACCATAACACTGTATGATCATAAACATTTGTCTTTGATCTGCAAGTATGACATAACACTGTATGATCATAAACATTTGTCTTTGATCTGCAAGTATGACATAACACTGTATGACCATAAACATTTGTCTTTGATCTGCAAGTATGACATTACACTGTATGACCATAAACATTTGTCTTTGATCTGCAAGTATGACATAACACTGTATGACCATAAACATTTATCCTTGATCTGCAAGTATGACATAACACTGTATGACCATAAACATTTGTCTTTGATCTGCAAGTATGACATAACACTGTATGATCATAAACATTTGTCTTTGATCTGCAAGTATGACATAACACTGTATGACCATAAACATTTGTCTTTGATCTGCAAGTATGACATAACACTGTATGACCATAAACATTTGTCTTTGATCTGCAAGTATGACATAACACTGTATGACCATAAACATTTGTCTTTGATCTGCAAGTATGACATTACACTGTATGACCATAAACATTTGTCTTTGATCTGCAAGTATGACATTACACTGCATGACCATACACATTTGTCTTTGATCTGCAAGTATGACATAACACTGTATGACCATAAACATTTGTACTTGATCTGCAAGTATGACATTACACTGTATGACCATAAACATTTGTCTTTGATAAACATTTGTAAACTTTGATCTGCAAGTATGACATAACACTGTATGACCATAAACATTTGTCTTTGATCTGCAAGTATGACATAACACTGTATGACCATAAACATTTGTCTTTGATCTGCTTATGTATGATGACCATAACACTGTATGACCATAAACATTTGTCTTTGATCTGCAAGTATGACATAACACTGTATGACCATAAACATTTGTCTTTGATCTGCAAGTATGACATAACACTGTATGACCATAACACTGTATGACCATAAACATTTGTCTTTGATCTGCAAGTATGACATAACACTGTATGACCATAAACATTTGTCTTTGATCTGCAAGTATGACATAACACTGTATGACCATAAACATTTGTCTTTGATCTGCAAGTATGATATAACACTGTATGACCATAAACATTTGTCTTTAATCTGCAAGTATGACATAACACTGTATGGCCAGTCACTATTCAACACACTAGTAAAAGTCTTGAAATGTAGTAGCTCAAAAACAGAACAATATACTAACATGGTGTTTCACCAATTTGTTTCTTTAGTAGTCTTCTACATGTATGAAAATAATAATTCCTTTAAAGGACTATGGACATCTATAGGCAACATGGGCTTAATTGGTTTAAAATATTATTCAAACCAATAAAACAGCAAAATATTCTATTAAAATTGGTTAATAATTAACCAATTTACAGATTTTTAGCTCTTTTTGTGCAATGTGTGACATCAATAGGGGAAGGATCCTTTAGTACCTTTTGTAAAAGCTTTTTTGCCTTTGTCAATGTTGTCTGAAATATAGAATTTGACTTTGGACAAAATTTGATGGAACTTTGTCACCCCGAATCATCATCATGTATCTAGAAAAGACATTCTGAAATCAACAAGTAGCTAAATTTAAAGTACAGAATTTAAAGAATTATATAAAGATTCTTTGTTGTGATACCGTGTTTACATGCTCTTTGCAGCAAAAGCATATTATGCCCAGCTGCCCACTATGCGTATCAATGAAACTCAACGTTTTTACATCATGAACATGTACACACCAGCTTAAATCATTATAGCTATACCAAACATGAAACAAAACAAATATGCAGTTGTTAAAATATAAACATTTCAAGATTTTTGCATTAAGCCCCGCCTACTCATGAATATGCATGACATCACTATCAAAAACAATAGAGCACATCTACGGATGGGCTATCTGTGTACCACAAATGACAAAAATACAGTTTATCATTCTTGAGATATCGTGTTTATGAGCTGGCCGTCACATATATACATACACACACACACATACAGTACACACCATCATGACAGCATAGGTTCCTGATGCTATCGCATTGGAACCAAAAACTATTCTACTCAGAATTCCATGCAGTTTCACAAATCTAAAATCTGCTAGTCCTTTAAAGAAGAGCACCCCATAGTGATACACATTCTACTGGCAACAAGCTGTGTTGTGTATGGTGTAACAATAGCTGGATGCTAGTCAATGAAGTGTGAAGAGTCTCTCGAATGAATGGTGTGGATTACCCCTGATTTTGAGAAAATCGGCGATGTCGGGTTGGAGGGGTCTAAGGGCCAAAAATTCTTAATGCTTTGCATGCTTTAAACATTCACCTGTCTCTGTTGCACCTGTCCCTATACATTTTCTGTTTCCCCTAGCTAGAACAACTCTTCACCTTCCAACTACTTTAATTTCCATTCCTAAACCACCATTCTAATTACTACCTAACATTTATTCCCAATTTTCAGATTGATTAATATACTGTATAATGGAAACAAAATTGGAATTATAAACTTTCAACAGTTTTAATAAAGATGTCAAAAATCTTACCACCAAAATTTGTGACTAAATTAAATTAAAGTAAATTAAATCTATATGATTACACTTACCACAAATATTCCTTCTTTTGCAATTTAATGTACTATTCTTCCATTGCACAATTAGAAGGTGGGGGGGGGGGGGGGGGTATATTCTTAGTGAAACATTGTGGCCAAAACCTTATAATATTTACCACATATACTGTTGCTTACTCAAGAAATAAAAAATAAAAAAGATTATGACAAAAATATTTCTTCCCACTATTTTCTGTTATTCCAGTGGTTATAATTGCCATAACCTTGTTTTTTTTTCTTTCCAGGTCTGAAGTGAGCTATGTGGTGTTTCATGCAAAAATGGGTTCAAAATGTCTTATTCCTCAAACTTAAATGATAAGCAATTAAGTGAAATCCAACCCCATGCACAATTATACCACCACCCCCACCTCCAATAAATCTAATTGCAGTGCAAAACCTATTCTCAACCTTACCAAGGTCTATCTGGAGAGCCGAGGGGACTGTATGCAGTGACAGTGATGCCATTGTCTCTGCAGAATTTAACAGTGGACTCTTGAACAAGGTATGGATGCAGTTCAATCTGTAAAGAAATTATTATCATGGGGTAAATTGTTGTTTACTTAATTATACTTATCAAACACTTGACTCTGAAACGTGCACACAAAACATTAACAGTATCATTTGTTTCACAGCAAAGGGAATCAATTTCAGCTTATTCAACACATACTTCACACAAAATTCACACATGTGAGTGCCATCTACACATATGGATACAAATTTAATCAAGGATCATTTTGTTAAACTTTTGCTATTGACTTCTCTAATCTTCCTCCCTGAGAGTATTAACAGCTTCTTTAAAAGCTACTTTATGTTTTCAAGCAATTATTCATGGAAATAAATTACAATGCATCAAATAAAAGTTTATTTGTTGCAATATTTACATTATTTTGAACATTAAAAAGTTCAACTAATCTAATATCCATTGAATTCTTTTAATTAAAAAAAAAACCTTATTCATATCAAGCTTTAAGATCTCAAAAAATGATTCAAATTTTGAATATTACTGAAAAACTATTAAAAATCAGGAAAATTCTCAACACTAACGGTCTTCAACAAAAACAGTATATGCAAGTGTATCAACCTGATTAACAGCAGGCCTTATTGTTGCAATGTCAAAGATGTCTTGTATTTGTTGGGTGTTAAAGTTTGAGACTCCAATTGCTTTCACCATCCCCTTCTTAACAAGTTTTTCCATTTCCTTTGGAAAAAAGAAAAAATAGTTTGGTCATTGCAAAATCAATTCAATATATTTTTCATCCTTTGGACACATTTGACAAGAAAATACTTTTGATCCTAATCATTGATAACAAATTTTGAAGTACAGTTTTGCTTTTCCCCAGGATAATTGCACATTCTGAAGCTCATTGTCATTGCTGGCCTTCCTCTCCTATGTTTGTTTGCCCAGAGGGTTATGGCCCCTACGCAGCACGTGCTCCATCCATTTCAATCATTCACAACATGAAAGATGTATTTTTTGGTTAATCCCCCTAGTTCCTGATTTAAGATCTTGTCTGGCCATCTTAAATACTTGCAAGAATTCTCCACAGAAAAGTGTCAACAAAGACCCGTAGTTTGTTTTCAAATCAAAACATCACTGCAAGACCATGAAAATTCAAAAAGCTGCAAATCATCAATTTTCATGATTTTTACTGGATATCTAAGCAATGTTGGCCACCCGACGACCAGTGAAAACACAATTACAATGACTGGGCCGTCGCCTGCGTATTCCATTATGATAGTAACAATGCTATCACGAAACGCTTAATACAACCCGGACGAGAACACAGGTACAACGTACGGACAGACATAACATCGACAACCAAGTCAATGTCCACGGCCTTTGATAACCAGTTGTGGTACACTGGCGTGTCTACCCAACCCAGGCTTGAACCCAGGGCCTCGTGGTCTGTAGACAGGTATGATGACCGCTACACCACAGTAGGTAGATAGTGTTGGCCACCCTCCCTGTCCATCAACCTATATATAAGTCACCTGAAAAAACGACATAAAAACATGCTTCTTTTTATTGTATTGTAGAGATTATATTAGTGATGTTTGAAAGGGCAGACCTCCCTTCAGAGGTGTAGGAAGGGTAAACTATCAGGGGGGCAAGAGACCCTAAAATCTCCTAGTTTATAATACAAGTGGCAAAACTGCACTGGTAAATAAAGTTTCCATAAATCATTGCTGCTAATCAGCAAATACTCAATTTTCGAGAACTTTTTTTCAATTTGTTGGGAAATGTTGCCAAATTTCACCAAGATTTCCATTAATTATAATTGTTGTCAATATTTACCAAATTTTTCAATTTTACTTTCTACACCTCTGCCTCGCTTCTCTTCTTTAATATCAAAATCCATTAAACCTACATAATCTGCCAATATTTCTTCCATGTGAGCAATTGCTTCTGACAAGGACTTTTGAATTGTTTAATTGTTTGTTTGATGAGGGCTTAATGGCACCACGACAACCAGGGTCAAATTGTGCCTGAGAGGTCAGATCATTCTAGAGGTAGGAAGGAAAGGAAACAAGGGGAGAATTAGAGAAATTCAAGAACAAAAGGTCAGAAAGCTGTGATCGAGAAAGGTGCATGGGTGAAACAAAAACAAAGTAGAGAGGGGGTGGAAGAAGAGAATTAAATTTGGTTGTAAAGGGAAGCATGATGAAAGAAGGAGATAATTCTATCCGGAGGATTTTTCTGGAAGAACTCAGCAATTGAGTTGTGGGGAGCGAGGAAAGCTCTGGGAAAGTTGTACAGGGGGCAAGCAAGAAGAACGTGATGGATTGTGAGGGTGCAGTGGCAATTGTTGCAGAGGGGTTAGGGGGAGCCAATAAGGAGGTGGGAGTCAGTGAGGTGGGTGTGACCAATTCTAAGACGGGTAATATGAACGTTGTCGATATGAGAGAGGCTTTTGATGGTGGATTTTATCGGAATTGTGGGCTGGATGACATGGAGTTTGTTATCAATTTGGGAGTTCCATGAGGTTTGCCAGCGGTCACGAACAAGGGAAGCTATAAGCGGTTTGATGTCAGAGAGGGTTTTGGGAAAAGGGGTAGGGAGGAGGTTGAGGGCAAGCTTAGTGGCTGCATCAGCCCTGTCATTGCCAGGGATGCCAAAATGGCTGGGTATCAGCTACCATACCCAATCAACATCAAAGATTCTCTCTCTCACCACCAAATCGATTGAAAAAAAAATTCTGCAAAAAATTTAAAGGTCAAGCATGTTCATCAACAAAGTTCCTTAACCCTTACTCTCCCAAGGTTCCAAAAATAAAATAAGCTATTTCTGAATTTTTTGGAAAGAGGATTTTTTCAGCACTTTCTATTCCATTTGTACCAAAACAAGTTCAACTTTTATGAAAGCTAACATATTGAACTTTCCAAAAATGTGCACATTTCCGAACTCAAATATGCAAATTAGGTCATTAAATTAGCATATTAGGTCTCCAAACATTCCATCTTTATGTCACGCTTGTGCCTTGTGGCTAAATAGCAAAAAATATGGATAGAATTTCTGAATCGTCCTTGGAAAGACCTTTCATTTGATATTATTCATGGATTTTTAGGAATCAGAAGAAAAAAATGACGCAAATATGAAAAATTTGGTACATTTTGACCTAAAAATTATCCCCCGATTTTGTAAATAATCTATCTAATAGTGTATGGCACTACATTTTACAAAAAAATGCATTTTCCCCTTCTATGATGTCCAAAACTAATAGAATGCAGAAAAACAAGATGTTTACATCATCATTTGCAAAAAATGAAATAAGAAATTATGCAAATGATATGCAAATTAGGTCATTTATCTTATTTATTATGCACGAAACTGTTTTTTGTTGATTTCAGACCCAATTTCAGCCATTACATGCTTCACAGCTACTTTTATGTTGAAAGACTATGCTGATTATCTATTAGACACTTACTTCTGTTCATTCCACATGGAATTCATAAGAAATGTTTGCCGAAAAGGTCCAATTTTCTTAAAGTCTTCTGCTATACCTTGTTGCTGCAAATAGAATAATACAAAAAAAAAATTGCAACTATATTCATTCAACTTACTTTAGTTTGGTCTTCCCATAACCAGTTACCGAAGACCTCGTGTCGATCCCGGTCACTCTCCACCAGTACTTCCCACAGATGATAGTCTTTATCGGCTGCAGGGATGACCTTCGACCGTTGTATCTCCTGCAGCCAAGTGTTCCGCTCTTCCTCCCTGGTTTTGAAGGCAGCTTTTTCCGCTGCAGTCAAATTTTCTTTGAGTGGTGATGGTGGCGAGACTGCAGCGGAAGGCTTGGAAGAGGAGCCTGGGCTTATCTTCAACGGTCTGTCCCTCTTCCTCTTGGGTTGGGGAGTAGCGGGCGGCTCGTCCTCTTCAAGCACGCATAACATGTTATCGCATAACATGTTATAGTGGTTTCTAGTAGCGGGCGGTTCGTCCTCTTCAAGCATACGCATAACATGTTATCGCATAACATGTTATTGTGGTTTCTAACCTGCCCCACAATTTTGTGGTAACCGTGGGGACAGACTTTTACAGCCAGGAAGCCTGGGAGTACATACAGGGGTCCAAAATGTTTGTTTTATTGATCTAGTCAACACCACAACAGTGGCATAGCCAGGGGGAGGGGAAAAGGATCATGGTCCCAAAAAATGGGGCATCAAAATAATGTACCGGTACTAGGCCTATATACAAGCATTTTCCTCTAAATGGGCCTGGGGTTCCCCCAACATGTGTATTTTGCCCTAACATGGGACCCCTACTCCACTTTCCCCCATAAAATTGTGATTTCGGCCCCTGAAATAATGGAACTTGGATTTTGTGAAATTGAGAATACACATATTTCTGTAGGCCTCAATTTACAATATTGCCATTGGGAAATACATATATTTCAGTCCATTTAGAAATGTTATTATTGGGGTTCAGCTTTCATTTGTTTCTTCCGGGCTATTATAGAAAGGACCTAAATCCTTTTTTTATATGTAATTTTAGTGTCCCTTTTACTTGTCTATCGTAACAAGCAAAAAATCCCCGCTAATTTATCATTAGAATTTTATAAGCCTTATTTTATTACTACACATTTACAATGTAGTACTTTCGCTATTTTTGGAAGAAAAACTCACCAACTCCGTAATTTGGAACAGATCGCTATCCATCTCAGCAGGCTCTATATTCTCCTCTTCCTCAATCTGGTCGAGTTCTGGTACATCTTCTTCATCAGAAGTACCTTCCAACCCCTCTGAATCATCATTATTCTGAAGAAAACATAGGAGTCGGTATGCACGTTCGACGTTGTAACTCGCCATTTTGTTGTGTCGAATGTGCGAAGAAAAAGAAAAAAAAAAAAAAAAGACGCAAATTGACGTCATCATCAGAGACCTTCTAGACATGTAGAGGGGGTGCATCTGTTACTGTAATAGTTCGTCTGAACGATCTATTTCTCCTCTATCCGTAGAGATTTTAAAAATTCCAATACAATATTTGGGCCAGTTTTTATGATTTTTTTGATAGAAAAAAGTCAAAAATGGCCCAAAATCGCAAATTTTGGCATATTTTCTTCAAAAAAACACAAACATTGACCAAGTACAAGTAAAAAACGTGTAGCAACCAACAATTCAAACTATCTTTATACTTTACCTGAAAGAAAAAAAATAATAATGAAAAAATATTCATGTATGACATTCGTCGTAATCTTCTTTTTTTTTTTTTATACCTTTTTTTAAAAAATGCACTTTTTTGTAACGATTTTACTGAATTTTTTTTAATCTAACCCCCCAACAAAATAAGCATATTATGACAGATCTATGCATTCTGGTTTGAATGAACTTATTTGCAGCTCTATAGGATTTTGGGAAGGTACTCAAATGTTTTTTTGGAAAAGGGATCGTTAGCGTCACGGTCACCGTGACGCTGGGAGAGTAAGGGTTAAGGAGATATTTAAGTTTTAACCGCTTTTATATTTGATTCAAAATGACTGGAAACATCAGTCTCACATTCCTCAAAACAACAAGTGCATTTGAGTACTAGCATACTTCCTGAGATTTTGGAACTTACATCCATAACACATATCAGAAAAGTACTAAAACAGTCTTGCAAATGAATAAGGGATATTCTGAAAAATACATTTTTAAATTGGTTAAATGACCTCAAAAATACAAAGGAAAATTCCTGTCAATTTTCATATACAATAGAAGACTATTAAAGAAACAAATAAGTGTTAGAATCATGATCATAGTAGGGGTTAAAACTCCTGCTGTTCCGAGGACAATGCTTTTTAAGCAGGAACATTGAATTTTTAAATATTACTGTGGAACAGTGTTTTTTTCTCAAACATATAGCATCAACATCTTGAAATATATTGTTTTCTGCTCAAATATGTTCTAAGAGTAAAATCTCTAGTAACACAATTTTTTTTTTAAGTATAAAAACCTTTCTTTTCCCGCAATTGCCGGTGCAGTCGATAGCATTGTGCAGGATCCCGGTAGTCACATAAATTCTGGTATCCCGATCCCAGTATTGCACAATCCTGACAACATACAGACATAAGGATTCGTAACTACAACCGGGAATTCAGGGAGTGATCAAAACTGTTGAAAAACCTTTCAAGTTTTTTTGAAAGAAAAATTAAGTGAATAAATGTCAAAAAATAATGTTTTTTGTCTTCTTTTTAAAAAATATTTTATACTAAAACAACTTATTCTGACAAAATTCAAATACATTTCAGTAGTTGGCAAGCACACAAGTTAGTACACAAGTTAGTTATCACTTGGTTATTCAGAACTAACTTTGAACTCACGATGTATACACTAGTTCTAACACTACTGTAGGTCCTAGGCCCAAGTTCAATGATTCACGGCATGAAATACCTTTCAGAATGTTTTAAAAATATTTTCAGTCAATAATAAATGGTAAAAATGGAGTTCCATCTTCATTTTGTTACTGCAAAATTGCCTAGAAAATGGCTGAAAGGGCTGTGTAGAACCACAAGTTTAAGTTTTAAAATTTATGCGATCAATTAAACATGGCGAATTTTGCTCTGAACATGTGCACATGAATGGTCAAGGCCTTAATAATGCAATGTATATACACAACGTTAGTGTACACTGTATGTTTAGTACATTGTGCAGTGGGACCAGTCATTAGGGTGAGAGCAGTGTGTAGGCCTTGTACGGTAAAAAATGGGCATTGAGAAAAACTTTTTTGTGACGGGTTGCCAGATTGCAAAATAATGAACTGACTTGCGCAGAACATAATTTGCGTAGGCCCAGGTCTGCAGCGCTAGTGCAGGTGGGGAATCCCAATTTCTTTCAATGTATATGGATTACTGGTTTTATCCTCGCGTGATAGAAAATTCAGAATTGAAGAGTATGAGTGAAATACAGGTACATGCAAGATGGGATTTTCAAAGGATTGTTGTTTTAACTTTGTGTGTAAACCCAATTGTTTTTGTATTTTGAGAAAAATATGATTTCCAACCACGTGGTCTGATCAAATTGACTGTGTCAACTCGTATAACATCGATAATCGCCCAGAAGAGGTTAGAATTACCCATTGACCCACACATAATTTTACAAAACAGCTTTTGTTAAAAGCCTAATTTTTTGCTCAAACATCACCAGGAATTAATTTTTCTCCCTATTAACTTTAAATTTTTGTTTGTTGGGAAAATATATTTTCCAGCACATGGTATAGTCGTTATAAAGACAGATCCAAGACAAGTTATGTACTGTATTTCTTATTATTATTGGAAGCAATTTTGTTTAGTTATTAAGATGGGGTATAAAGAACATGCCACCCATGACCTCATGCCACTTTTTGCTTTAAGAAATATAAGTTGTTTGATCTGCCTTTATGACATCAATAATCTTCAAAAGAATTTTGTAGCAACATACTTTTTTCTCAATTTGTTTCTTACTGTTCTTCAATATATATGACCAGAACCAAAAGGTTTTGTGGTTCCGATGCTTTGTTTTTCTTTCTTTCCCATCAGCAGATTAATTTGCACAATTTGTCATTGCATATCATGATATATTTGTACCAGGATATTTATTCATAAGCCACACCCACCATGCAGATTAATAAAAATTGTTGACACCATTAGCATTTGCACAATAATTCTGACTAGTGATTTACTTGTGATAAAGAAGAAATATATCAATCCATTATCTTCAGACAAAAATGGTGTATATTAGGCTGTAACACTGTATGATACACTGTAACTTTTACATAACATTAGTGTTGTACTGTCCCACCCTTACATCACAAAAAACCCAATGAGCATACATTTGGAGACCTAAAAATAAGCCAGTTTTTTCACATTTTGGGATCAATTTTGTAAGAAAGTGATTGTGGTGAGTGTTTATGAAGGACATTTGTATCAATTTATGCACAGTGGTTGCTACTGTACCTGTCCATATACCTTTAACAGTCAGTGCAGAAAGATATGCAACCTTTCAACCCTTTTGTTTTTCCTGCATTTTCAATTTGACCTCCATTTTGTCTTGCCTGCGAAGCAGGATGAAGAGACATAAGAGGATCATCCTCTTGTCGGGCGTCAGCAGTGGCGGCGGAATCCACAAATGTTTCACATGAAATCATTGGTATTATGGATGGTGTACATTCATTTAACTTTTTTTAGCATTTTTTTTTCTAATCTAGGTCACTTGTACAAACACACATTGTTTAATACAAATTTTACTTTTCTAGTTTTATTACATTAATGTTCTTACCTTCCATGTGGCAGTGTAGTGTGTGTCATCAAACAGCCAACGATCATTTTCATCTTTTGGGAACAAGTGGCCACCAGGCTATGATGTGAAAGAAATAATTTATTACTGTACATGTTTAAATGAAGATGCACTGATTTCTTTCTATGTAAAACCTTTTTACTAAATAAAAACGACGGAAGCGGGGAGGAGAAAGAAGGGGGGGGGGGGGGGGGGGGAGGAAAGATGCGGGCCAGACCCCAAAATTTCAAAGGGGACCAGAACCTTGAATAATAATTTGTAATTTTCATAGTTTTGGTATGTTTTGTTTATATGATAACCTAGATCATGTAGTTCACAATTACAATCTTCAATTATTCAAAACAAAAAGTTCTAAGTTTTTGAAACACATTTTCTGTAATGGACCCCCTGAGTAGAATGGAAAATGTCCAGTCATATGGTCATAATTACTTGCAATACGTCTGATCAATGACAACTCGCATCCCTGGCCTGATTCTAACACGTTATAAGCAGGTATTATTGGATGTTGGCACTGTTGACTACTGGCCTATACCTAAAAGCGGATATATTTATTTTCTAACATTTTGAAAAGTTAGATTGCTCACTTGAATCATAAAACATGGGTAAAATCATAATTGTATTAAGACCTCCAACTGTTCTTTATAAATTAAAAGCTGCCCGTTTTATTTTGTTAATTTTGAAGTAAAATTTTGTTTTCAAATAGCCTTCATTCTGACATAAACAGCAGACTTTTGGACAATATCATGAGTCTAAATAGATTTTTATGCAGGCCTGTATCCAGGACTTTGAGAGGGGGTTCATTTTTTCATATAAAACAGCACTTCATTCCTGCACCTCGGAAACATTTGAATGGGAACACGAAGTTCTACATCAGATTTTTTCCCCCAAAAGAAGGCTATAGATTCGTCAAATGGTCAACAAGTTTTGAAATTCCAAGTGCTGATTATGTATTTAAATTTCAAAAAGCACTTTATCAGAAAAAGGGCATTCTTCAGAGAAAAGTTTAAAAATGTAAAATAATCTATTAGTAATATTTTAACACTTTGTGCAATATTGTATATAATACATAAACTAGACACAGAGAGATAGAGGGGGAGGAGGCAGGATATAGAGGGGGGGGCGGGATATAAAGGGGGGGGTGGGATATAGAACAGGTTAGGCGGGATATAGAACAGGATCATTTAAAATTAAACATTGCATAGTAAATTATTGAAAGCAAACATTTTTTTTTAAACTACATATTTTTCAAAGAGTGACCATAGACCTATATCCATGCCATGAACAAACATTATATTTCCACATTATGCATTTTTATGATATTGTTTTTTTGTATATTATATCTCTCTTTGACATAAATTTTCCTTGTAACAGTTCTTCCTATGTGTTGTGACATACTTTTTTCCCTTCAAATGTCAATTTTG
>JAIGNY010002067.1:0-17500 GCA_020152595.1 Chiridota heheva
ATCCTTCTGAGGACAAGCTAGAGTGTATGTTTATGTACGCGATACTAAAGCTAAGAGCACAATTTTCGGGGGGAGGAGGGGAAAGGGGGGGGGGGGGGTGGTCCGGACTCCCATTCCCATGACGACGATAACAAAGACGATTGAACTGGTGGGGGTGGGGCAAGAACCACCTTTCTCCCTCTGACAACGAATTGATTTTGAAAAGTCAGGATCCATGACATTTTGTCTTCCGGAAATCTTCAATTTTCCGCAGTTCGTGAAGGCCCCTTCATTCGTATTGCTTTTTTTTTTAGGGGGGGGGGGGAATTTGTTTCAATTTTTGCAAAAGCTCCCTAACTTTGTGACAAATAATCTTCAAGTTTTGCAAAGTTTTCTTTAATTTCCGAAATATACGTTTATTTTCGGGTCCGGACCCCCTCCCACTCCACTCTCCCCATTCCCCATGACGACGATAATGAAGACGTTTGAACTGGTGGGGGATGGAGAAAGAGCCACCTATTCCCTCCGCCAATGATGGTCTAACGAATTGATTTTGAAGAGTCAGGATCCATGACATCTTTTCTTCTGGAAATCTTTAATTTTCGGCAGTTCGGGAAGGCTCCTTCAAATGTTGTATTGTTTTATTATCGAGAAATTTGTTTCAATTTTCGCAAAATTTCCCTCACTTTGTGAGAAATAATCTTTAACTTTCAAAAAGTTTTCTTCAAGTTTCGTAAAATACGTTCATTTTTGTGAAATTCCCTCAAATTTGGGGAAATTGTCCATATTGTTTCTTCAATTTTCTAAACTTTTTTTGGAAATTTTCTTCATTTTTCCGATTTCGTGTAATTTTCAATACATTTTCGGTAAATGTTTCCAATTTATATCGAAACTTCAAATAATTTTACGAATCCGCCACGCCCTCAGTCTTGCCCCCAGTCAAACATGACCCACCACGCCACTGGTGTGGTGTGAGGTGGAGGTTGCGGAAGACAACGTAACATGATGATGTTTTCAAAAGTAGTTTGTCTTTATTCAGAGGCGTAACCACTTACCTGGGGCCCAGAGGCGAAAGATTAAATTTAGTTAAACGATGAATTATCTGTTTTTAAATGTGACATGAGCAGGCCTATATATGTCAGTATGTGCGTTCAAAGATCAAGGATTATACTCCATTCTTCGAATGGGGATCAAAGGGGTGTAAACATGGAAATGTCTACTAAACAAATTCAACTGTTCAATGGGGGGAAACTTTCTCTCAGTTGCCCAACCAGGATTTCGACAATGGGAAGAGGAAGGAGGGGGAAGTGTCTGCTTTTTAAGAATAATATACTTTTTGTCAGATATTGGTTTAAACTTTGCATTAAGTTGGTTGAAAATGACCAAAATTTGGTTAGAAATCGCCCAAATTTGCTTTAAAACGCCCAAATTTGCGTTAAACACCCAATTTGGGTTTAAGTCGCCCAAGTTTGTTAGAAATATCCCAAATATGGTTTGATTTGTTTACATTTTGACTAAATTTGTTTAAAAAAGTTACCACTACTTTCATTTTAGAAATCGCCGTTAAAGATCGCAGACTGGCAGATAGAGCTTGCATGGCCTAAAGTTTGCTAGAACTCGCCTATATGCATTAGTTTAAATCGTCAAAAATTGTTCACCCATTTAACCAAATTGGCTTTAGTCATTCACTTTTATCAGTTTGTTCGACACCATATTCACTAGTAATATTGGACATTTTTTTATGCAGAATTCCGATTATGAAGTCATATTTTCGGCACTCCTTCCAGCGTCGAAGGCATGATACATCACTGCTGCCCATGTTGCCATGAAAACTACAATAATTTAGTAATGTGTAATCATGATGACAAATTTTGATACAGGCGCCCACGCACAAAATGGTGCCTTCGGACACTATTTATATCGAAACTTCAAATAATTTTACGAATCCGCCACGCCCCTCAGTCTTTCCCCCAGTAGTTCTACGTAAAATAATTTGAATTCTTAGCCGAAAAGCCGGCTAATTTTAAAATTCTAATGTAATGTAATTTTTGGCTCGGTGCCCTTAAAGCCTCGGGCCCGGGGTTCCGCCCCTCTTAATCCCGCGGTGTTACGCTACTGTCTTTATTCCAAAAAAGTAAAGCTATAACCGCATTAATCGTATTACTACTATCAGTGAGTGGCAACTCCCTGCTACTATTACTCTTCAATACTTGCTTTTTTCTCTCTCTCTTCACAAAATAGTTAATATCCGAATTGTCTCACGAAAACAAATGGGTTTTCGATTCCGATAAGTGACTGATTCACATCAAATTTGTGACTTGCTCATGGCATGGGCATCTGTTTATAGCGGGAAAATTCAAATCCGTGTAGGATTTGGTTAATAAAACAGCCCAGCCGTCACGGTAGGCGTCTTGACGTAAATACTCCAATGGAATTCTGCTGGGAGTTATATACCTTGGTAAACCTAAACAGCAATTTTGAAAAGAAGCCTTTTACCAGGGAGCTGTTACTTTGTCAAAGTAATAGCTCCCTGCTTTTACTTGTTCGCCCGATGGGTAATTGTCAACATTGATCCTGGCTCCCCAATCTTTGAACACATAGGCGGAATTTGCCTACCGAAAGTGTGGGAAAGTCACAAGTGACAAGCAAAAACTGTCAACTGACAAGAGTGCCTCTTTTTCAAATAAAAAGTGCCCCTCAATTACTGTCAAAAAACCACATGAACATTATTTTTCTGCTCTCTCCGTTTTCCAGACTTCCTTCCGACACCTCTGGCGCTTTGGGTCTCATAACAAAGACATTGCAGTGTCATTGTTAAAGGCTAGTCCCAAATTGATTTTGCACAGGCCCGTCCTGTTAGGTTTACCCACCCTTCCAGGCATTCTAAAAACTGTTTTGTTGCGCCACTACTAATCATGCTAAACTTGTATTCCTTTCCTAAGAACCCAAGCCTTCCAACAAAAACTTATACCCAGCCCCAAAACATATATAGAGCTGCTACATCATTTATGTTCTAACATCACAACGATATTAAAGCTCAATCTTGCATTTCCCCAAAATAAACATCAAACATGTATTTCTTTTTTAACAGCCCCAGCCTACTCGAATTAATAAGCCACCAACAAAAAAAACAACATAGCCGCCCCAAAATTTGTTGAACTTACTACATCATTGATCCAGGAAATAGTCAAAATTGTCTCACGGAAACAAATGTGTTTTCGATTCTGATTAGTGACCGATTCACGGCAAATCAGCGCGACTCGCTCATGGCATGGGCATCTGTTTATAGCGGGAAATTCAAATCCGTGTTGGATTACATTTTTGCAACCGCTCTAAAGTGGTACCTCCTTCTTTCGATCATATTCGGCAAGGTCACATATCTTTGCACCATTTAAATGAACCAAAACCAGAGATCTGGAGTGACCCGTATGTTTTAAAGGGATATCGATCGACAGCGTAGTCATACATTGAACAAACTTGAGAATGTAAAATAAGCCGTTTGTAGTTCACAGTTACGTATATTTGAAGATTTGTATGAATGCAAGAAATAATATCGAAAAAGAAAATTGGAAAAGACTCGGCCTACAGCTCAATATCTGTATTGATTTATTGAACTTTCATCACTGAATTTGTCCATAAACAACTATAGTTGTTCAAAACATTTGGACAGTGTATTTTATTACAAAAAAATATTCAAGACCCCTTTGAATTTTGTCAGATACTATTTTAGGTTATATTCAACTGCAACATAGCCTTTTAAAAGAAATCGAGGTGGGAGGGAAAGGGGAGGGTGGTAAAACATGCAGAACGGATATATTATCTCCACACAATTAATAAAGTCCACGGGCGTGCAGGCGTGGTAAGATATTTGACAAGGGGGAGCCAAATTTTCATTTTCGTCTCAACAAACCTAGTCTTCTATGTCCAAAAACTATTTGCAAAGTTGTAATTGGGAGGGAGGGGAAGGGGGAGGGGTGGGGGGTCGTCAAATCATTGGAAATTAAGGCAACTTCCAGAAAGTTGAAGTAAATTTCCCCTAATGAAGAAAATTCCCCAAAAATGAAGAAATTCTCGAAAATTTAAGAAAGCTTAGCAAAAATTGAAGAAAATTTCATAAAAATGAAGCAAGCTTCCCAAAAATGAAAGCGAATTTCTCGAAAAAGAAAGGAAATTCCCCGAAATTTAAAAAAAAACGCCTCAAAAAAAAAAAATAAGAATATTTAAGAAAATACTGGCAAAAATTAAATGAGATTTCCAGAAGATTTAGAGCAAATTTCACAAAAATGAAGGGAAATTGAAGTTATTTAAAGGAAATTTTAAGGAGATATACTGAGTCTGTTAAATAATGTTGACTAAGTTGACAATCTTAATTTTATTGTTCATGAACTTAATATATCATTTCATAGGTACTATATATAGGATCCAATTGACCAGTTGACTACAATCATAAAATATGTGTCTTTATTTGTGGTTTTTAGCATGTGTAAGTAAGAATAAAGCTTTCTGAGAAAACGTTTGCATACACACACACAATTACACACACACCATCACACACACATATATATATATATATATATATATATATATATATATATATATATATAAAGATACATATACGTATATATATATATATATATATATATATATATATATATATATATATATATATATATATATATAGATACATATACATATACGTATATATACATATATATATATATATATATATATATATATATATAAATATTTCATAACTAAATAAGTTTTCGCCGTCATTCTAAAAACTACTGGGTATACAGTTGCATGTATTAGTAACTGACTCATCTGTCTCTTCAATTACATCTTAGTGCATGTTAAATGAATCCTGTTAAATCATGAAAACGATATTTCTCATTGAAACTGTTAGTTGTAGAAGTTGTATTTGTGCTTGAGCATAGAGCAATGGTATGAGTATGAGTATGGAGCTACCTCGATGCTACGCATGGTTGGGACATAACACAAGGCTAATATAATCTTTATATAAAGAGTACTGCCGGTTGAAATGTATGAGAAAGCTATATTTTATATACGTATATGTTAAAAGGAATGGTCGGGTTTATTTCCTGGGGTGAGAGTTGGGGGTGCGAGCACTTCCATATGCAAGGTATATATCCATGTGCCGCCCCAGCAGTTGCCTTTTTCAGAATTGTCGTAGTGCAGGTATCAAAAATCCAATCTCACATATTGCAGGTCTTAAAAAATTGCATATTTTTATTCTGCAGTTCTCAATAATCATATAATTTTGTACTGCAGGTATCAAAAATCACATATTTTTGTACTGCGGGTATCGAAAATTACGCAGGTATCAAAATCATATACTGTGATAAAGCAGTTATCAAAAAATACTGCAGTCCAATTTTGAAATCCTGGGCGGCACATACCACTTCGGCATGGAAGTGCCAATTACCCCCTCCCTGGGGTTAATTTTATCAGAAAGAATAGATAAGTGTTTATATTATGACAATAACACTCATAGCTCCAGCGGATAGCGGATAATGAATATAAGTTTGAACTCAAAACTAATGTTAAATTATGTCCTAATTTCAGTCACTAAAAATCATCTTTCGTTTTTCCTCCTGCTGAATTTTGATTTTTTGCTGCCAGGGACGACGACGACGACGACGATGATGTATTGATGATGATGATGATGACGACGACGACGACGACGATGATAATAACAATAATAAAAGTAAGAATAGTAAGAATGGTAAGAATAATAAGAATACTAATAGTAAGAATAACAAGAATAGTAATCATTTTAATAATGTCATTGCCATTGCCTAAATTATATTTTAAAACGTTTTATTTATTTCTTCGTGGAGGTCTATTTGGGTGATTCTATCAATTAGGGATCCAAAGTGTGACATTTGATGGCAAACCTAGTAAATGATAAACATTCCAAATATGATAATCTTCCTTGTTGTTTATCTTTAAATAATTTATTGATTGTGCTTCATTTGTTTAATTCTTGATGGTATTTTAGTAGGTCCACAAATTCTTGCAACATTTTTGTTATGCAAATCATCCGCGTGAAACACGGGCACAAACACGAATATATTGAGATTAAAATGTTGATGCCCAACATACATGGAATATCACAGAGGTTTGCGAAATAATCACTTTTTACCTTCACCACGTGATCATGGCCCACCTTAATGGTCATATCTATATTTGATACTGTCTATATTATTGCATAATAGTATTTGTTCCGCGTGTAAGATGAACACCATAATGTCACGGTTACACGGGGAACTTTTATCACTTTTGAGCCATATGTCGCATGAAAAACAACATTTTTCAGAATCGATCATTTCAGTATGTACCAGACTGAACAATACAACCTTTAATAAGCTTTATAAAGTGAACCTTAATGTGTCACTATTTAGTAACTAGACATCAATGATGTTATAGCTCAACCCATTACAATGCAAGAAGAATTAATTGCTTTCACTGATTTTATTTTTGTCATATGTACTTTTATGATGTTTTTAAAGTTTGATTTGAGGTGCATTCCATTTGTTAAAAATTCCAGAGTTTCAACTTTCCGGTATGAGTTGTATTCACTTTGATTGTTTGGGTTTAATGGCACCTTAACAGTCAGGTCGTATGTGCCAAACGAGGTTAGTTGTGAATGACTGTCAGATTGGTTCTCAGTAATGACTTAATTTTGCGGTGGGTGCGACGAGATTCATGTTATAGCGATGTCTAAAAAATTATGCTCCTAACAAAAGCTATGTGACATTCAATACATGGTGCCATAATGTCTCACTTGATTACTGACGTTGGCGAGGTCATAGGTAAATTCCACCACAATATATAGTTAGAAAATACATATTGTAAACATAACAAAATGTGTAACATTTACACATTAATCTCCATGAATGTTAAATTAATTTCATTTGGCCGGTACTGAAAAAAGATTACTGACCAAACATGTTTCAAAACGGCCAATGTTGTTATATTTAGCCGGTAATCGGCCAAACCAGCAGCTAAGGTTGTGACAGTTGGCATTTTTTTTATAAATGTACAGCTGTCACCATTACGGTCCATAACCGTTTAACCGTAAGGCCACTTGTCATAAGTGGACGCCCTTTTAACGAAAGTATATAGCGAGATCTTCGTCAGGTTCTTAACAATTTTCTGCCTACTGCGGTGTAGCGCTTATCATACATGTCTACAGACCACGAGGTCCTGGGTTTAAGCTGGGTTGGGTAGACACGCCAGTGCACCACAACTGGTAATCAAAGGCTGTGGACATTGACTTGGTTGTTGATGTTATGTCTGTCCGTACGTCGTACCTGTGTTCTCGTCCGGGTCGTATTAAGCGTTTCGTGATAGCGTTGTTACTATCATAAGCGATTACGCAGGTGACGACCCCGTCATTGTAATTGTGTGTTCACTCGTCGTCGTCGGTTCTTAACAATAGACCTTCCATAGCAACCCATGCTAATCCACCGCGTAAAAGACGCTACCGTTATATTCACTATGTAATGTGCAAACATGCACTTCCTGCTTCTCGTATAAGTGTGTGAAAGTCAAGTTGACATCTACGATCGTTTCTTAAATATTAATATCTGGTGTCTTTATTCTTACATAATTAGTTCTTAAATGAATAAATAATTATCCCGATCAAAAAATCATATATTTCATGTACTTTCTTTGTCAAATACTGTTAAAAATCTGGTTTAATGAGGAACGAAACATAACATAGAAACCATACTGCCAAATTTGTTTGTGACTTCAAAGAAACATACCTATGAAATATAAAGGAATTTCATTTTAAAGTTATTCCCCTAATTGTGTTTCATTTGACTTTTTACCATAATTGATAAAGAATTTACTGTTTTCCCCCCTTGAAGTTAACAAAAAATCTCCGTTTTTCCAAACATCCATGTGGAAATAATTTATTTAAAACGACCTACCTGGTATACGCAAGACCACACATTTGACCATACTTCTAGCCGCGAAGAAAAAAGTTTTATTGTACAATGGGATTGATAGTGGAAAACTCGTAAGTATATCTCGAATTCCTTTCTTAAAAGTACATAATTTTGGTTACTTTTTGTTTCAAAATAGTTCTTTACACTTGTCCGTAGATTATTTAAAAAAAAATCAGTCGAATGTGTACTTTATTAAGTATAAACATTACGTCCTATTATATTCAGTAGTCATAGTAGTACCTTTCATATAAGTTCTCAAAGAGGGTGGAGGGAGAGGTGGAAGGAGAGGTTGGAGGGAGAGGGTGGAGTGGTAGGGGTGGAACGGGAGGGTGGGGGTAGGGTAGAGCAGGAGGGTGGAGCGGTAGGGTGGAACGGGAGGGTGGGGGTAGGGTAGAGCGGGAGGGTGGGGGTAGGGTAGAGCGGGAGGGTGAAGGGGAGGGTAGAGGTGGAGGTGGAGAGGAGGGTAGGGGA
This sequence comes from Chiridota heheva, assembly GCA_020152595.1. Taxonomy (NCBI): domain Eukaryota; kingdom Metazoa; phylum Echinodermata; class Holothuroidea; order Apodida; family Chiridotidae; genus Chiridota; species Chiridota heheva. The sequence goes on from JAIGNY010002067.1 coordinate 8,430, forward strand.
GGGGAGGAAACAGCGTTGGGCAGAGGCGGTTGTGGCTACAGGGAATGGGATCGTAAAATTCGTCCAACGTATCTTTTTTTATTGGTATTTCTTGTCCTCAGTAGGCAAATAGACTAAAATATTGATGGGATCAATAGCTAAATACAAGTGTAACTGCCACGGTCGTGTGGAGAACGAATTTTATTTATACAACAGGAGACAAAGAAAATTGTTAAATAGGGTGGAGAAGGGAATACCCCATTGTGGGAGTATTCCTCATAATGGCGGGGGGGGGGAACACGGAGGGTAGGCCTATAAATGTTGTATTTATATATCGTTTTGTCAGTTTGTAGTAGTTGCTGCTGTAGGATATTGTGTAACTTCTTCCTGGGACGTACAACATAAACTTCAAAATTATCATGCTACGTCGGAGTTCTTACTCACAAAGTGGAGACAGGCTTAACGCAGCACATTCTAACACACATCTGAGGCTAACATGTTTTCAAAACACATTTTTATCTCAATATTGGGTATATAGTGGTGCGTGGCCAGGGGAGACTTTCCAATATTACGGCCCCGAGTGTTTGATAATGGCAATCCCAGGGTCATACAAGCAAGAATATGTCTCCTTTGATTTAAGTAAACAATTTGAATAGAAAACAAATCTTTTTGATTCCTATGCCAGCCATGACAGTATCTGAAATGCAAGGAACAAGAATTGAATTTTCTAAAAATCGTGCAGAACGGAAAAAAAAGCTCATTAAAGTAAATATAAAGCAAATGAAAAATAAGAAACTACTGTTGCATGCCTAACAGTAAAGAAATGAAATAGATAATACAAGGATAAAATATACTTATCTCACTAAAAAGAAAAAAACGAGAGAAAATACTTAATACTTCTTTAAAAAAATAAAAATAACGCACCTGATTTCATGGCCCTCGATATTCGCGAACTTAGGGCCGGGTATATGCAGCATACTACCTCTTTTATTTTAAAATAGTGAGTTGAAAAAATATGCTTCTAACAAAAGTTGTAAGCCGTTTTGTATTAATTTTAATGTAGGAGTTAATGGAGGTTTCCACTATGTAACGGCCGATTACCGACGTTATCGGATAACAAAGGTCACTTTGAGTGCAGCATATTCTGAAACAATACATTTTAAAAACAAAATTACAAACATTAGCGGCAATCTACATATTTAAAACAAAAAGGTTAGGCTATGACGTTTGCATGTTTGATTTTTTCTGCATAGAAGTTCCAATTTGTTTAGTTTTAGTTTCGCTACGGAAAAAGCGTACTGCCGTGATACATATTCCCCTACTTTTTAAGTATAGGCCTATATAATAAAAAAAATAGTACACAATTGGGGGTGGGGGGCATTTGTTTGAGTTTCAATTCGTATCTTATGACCCCAAGTTTGGATAAGAAGCCAAGCATGCTCCTTCACCTTGAAGATGTGAATTTACGGCCCTAAAGTGTCACAGATTCATTGTATGAAAATGCGTTTCTGCATCTCATCCACCCCATGCCATTTCAGAACTCAATTGTCTTATCAGGGGTGACGGAGCGTTCAAAATATTGGGGGATTTAATGAGATAAGGTGACATGTGATACGTTTACCTAAAATTATTAGGCTGAAGCCCGCACATCCCCCTTCCCAGCTCCGCCGCCTCTGTCGATTGCAAGTCACCATTGATGATAGGACCTAAACAAAAACCTTGATATGAACGCACAATGTAAGTTTCGCGTAACTAGCATGTCCACTTTAATATGAAATTAAAATTGGTTCTTCCCCGTTTTTCTGTTTGTTCAAACTTAAGAAAACACTTGAAATATTATATCTAACATTCATCCTATTCATGTAATGATAATCATCGGGATTATGTAATTCCCCTTTGATGTCGCTACTGCTACGAGAAAAATCTGGGTCACTGCCAAAATGCGTTTAGAGCAGTGATGCGGTCTAATCTGCTGCACCGTATAATTAAGTGCACTTGGAGTAGCTTCTTGAATGATTTAGCCAATGTATTTTCACCCAAATCAGCACTAATGGTGCTGGTTATATAGCAATAAATATTCAAGTGTTTAAAGTTTGTTTCCCCAAAACCAAGAATGATTGTTTGTTGTCCGTTACTCATGTTGAGAAACGCTATAGCGACCACGTGTGACTTACCGCAACAGGGGATGACAGATCACACGGCGTGAGAATATTACTGAGTTTTGAGCATGAGCAGGCTATTACCGCATTTATTTGTCGACACGTGCTGATTTTGTTATTCGTAATCCAAGTAACAACTCCCTGGTAATCCGGTCGTAAAAACAATAACAATACCCAGGCAAACATTCAATCCGTCCGTAAATAAAATTATTAGTTTTGAAATATTTGTTAATCTTTGAAGTAAATGTTAAAAGACACGAATTAATCTGTTATTTTATCACAATTGATGTGAAACGAGAATTTCTTCAATGTTTTCACTGCACATTAGAACTCTTAAAAGCTGAAATACTTTTAACGATAGGCCAAAGGACATCGATGCGTATGAATTTTCTTGATTTCTTTGCATCGCTACCGTGGTTTGATTCATGACTTGTGCGTTTCTAACCTTTAACGCATATTCTTCTGGGCCAACTTTAGGAATAGGTAGATTGGAAAAGAATTAAGTTGTTGTCTCCATATTTCATAGGAAAGAAGGGACGGGCCCAAATTTCCTAGCGGGCCGTTTTTACTATGAGGGGGGAAAAATTTTACTGGATGGCTACGGCTTAATTGTCTGGGGGCCCACATTTCCTAGGAAATAAGAGCCAGGGGGCCAACATTTACTGGGGGGTAAATTTACTTTTACTCCGATCAGTGGTTGGGTGATATGTATGGTGATTTGATAATGAATGGATATGGGCGGAAATTTCTTGTGTGTATTTGACGGGTTATGTTCATGAGTGCTAGCCTGGGCCTAGCGCCTTCCTCATTAGCACAAGCTAGCTACATTCCATGCATCCCATCCCAAGTACCGTGGAAATGTTTAGTGTTATGCATATGGCCCCGGGTAAAAAATGTGAAGGCAATGACATAGTGGGTAAAGATTGAAATGATAAGGTTGGTTAGATGGTTTCGTGAATTTATGCAAACTTGAAAAAGCAAACATAAAAATTAAATAAACATTCGTTTACACGTAGCATGGTTTCCTAAACAGTTAAACGTCACAACCTTATTAGCAGCCTTGGGATGCCCCATTGAATACTACCGTACCCAGCAGGTGATTCTTCCACGTGTCCACGAAAACTTCTAGGTTTGGAAACAAACTTTTATTTCTGGCAATCTGCTGTCCATACGGCAAATTACGGCTTACGCAATGCCGCTGCGTTCTAGTGGATTCAAGTATACGCTCTAGCCCCGCGATGCAATGTAGCACAAAACTTACTGACACTTGAGACTTACTGTGCGACAAGCGAAAATGATCAAGCAACAACTTCACACATTATCTTCTAGGCTATGTCATGACCTATTATACAACTCAGTAATCCAATCCGATACAGCGTGACCTAAATAAGATTACGAGAATTTGCATTTTCATAGCAAAATGTCTGAATTCGGATTGGAAAATACTGCAATATGATTAAACATATATCTCCATACATGTAACTAAAAGACATGCGTGTATGGGGGACATGCCATACCAACTGACCAATATCATAGCCCGGAGCGGTACTGGTACAAAACGCGAATAGGATGGGCTATTTTTAGCGAAATTACGCATGAAATCTGATACTTTGTTAAAACCTTTCGAGAGCTTTAATTAAAAAAAATACATGGAATATCTCTTAACAAAATACAAGTTTTATCACTGATACAAAAATCACGCTTGAGCCAGAATCTCAAGAGCAAAACTGTAAAAACCTAGGAGGAGATGCATTATTAAACAGAACTTAGTACAGGCACATATGAGAGGTCACGTACGATTTGATAATCTACACTCATACACTCTGTGTATGGGTGGAGCTAAAAACGTAGCTAAAGACACCAACATTTACTGTACTCCTATTTAATGAAACTACCATCCTTTTTATACAGGTGTAGTAGATTGGCTGGAAAATATATAAGTTATATTATTGAATGGTTTGAAATTTCAGCTTTAAGGGCAGAAACTAACAAAAAAACTTCTGGGATAAACTAATATCCTACAATTGTTTTCAATGTCTGAAAAACGTTTTTGCTCATTTTAGAATGCAGATCGAAAGTGGCATCTGTCTTTCTGAAGTTTCAAGCTAATAGTGCTGACGAAGGTGATGAGGATATATGAACAGAACCCTTAAGCTCCTTGTATTCTTCCTCCGCATTCTGTAAAAAACAGAAAAGTAATAAAAAATGACACAATCTTGGAATTGTAAAGTCGTGATCGTGATGCAAATAAAGAAGAAATAAAATGAAACCAAAAGAGGGCTTGGACGAACTTGGGTGGGGTGTTGTTTCTCACATATATGTTATACTTTAATTCACAATGTAGAGGGTATGTGCACTTTTGCGCTCACGAACTCGACCTTATTGTACAGAATTGAAATTATTTGATTTGATTCACGAAGAACTCATTTAACATGTTTCTCCTCATCACATATTTAAGCAGACGTGCAACTACAAAGTTGCACATCAGCGATATTGTTCAGCAATTGACTCATTACATCTTAAATTGAAGGTCGTTAGAGGACGCATCATCTACAACCTTTAGTTGGAATGATAATTTACTGTTGTTCGTATAAATCTATATCAAAATGTTCAAAGAATAACATATCAGAAGGTAATCCATTGTCACATATTTGATATATAAAATAAGATTTATTTAAAGGAACCTAAAAGTCCTTAGTGATTAGATAACTTCAAAACCATCAAATATCATTTAGCTAGCATGTACAATCAATAGGAGATTTTGGATGTTAGTACTTCCAACCATATACCTATCTTCTCAATTTAACAATAATAGCTTACTTACCCATTCTAAAGTGGTAGGATTCAGATACTGGTGTCTGCCACCTTTGTAACAGAAAACTGTATTGAACGGAAGAAGGTAAAAGAAATATCAAAGTATCTAAACTTTCGGCCTACTAGCTAAATTTTTAAGATTAAGACACGTTTTCAGTATTCATTAATGGTTGTGGCAGATGATTAAACAACAAATGATTAACTCATCATAAGAAGCATATCGGCAATTGCTTGAAAATTGGCACACCCTTACCTGCTTACGAAAAACTTACCTTCGAAAGATGTTCTGCTGATTAATAATCTTTGCAGTTCTTCGTTAAATTGCAGAGCCGTAGCTGGAATATTCGAACATTCGAAGAATCTAGACGAAATAAACAAAAAAAAGCACAGAGATGTAAAGACACTGTACTTTGAAAATTGTTATTTAAAAAAATCCCTTTTTACATTTTTTTCTTTCCGAAACAGGGTTCAAAGGATAGTCATTATATCCGTCCCCATAGTAGCGCGGGGAAGACAGAGGGATCAGTAAGATAAACATCTGCCTGACAAGATTTTACCTTCAAGATTGAATGCTTTGTTTCAGTTTGGGAGGTTAAAGTCGGTATTTTTTAAATAACAATTTTGAAAGTACAGAATTTAACAGAATTTAAATATCTGAAGGTTACTCTATTAAAAGGACAACCCTCAAACGTTTCCCACATACATTATATTCGTTCCAAAACGACTTAGCTTAAACGAGCTATATAAACAAAAGTACCACTAGATAGAATTAAATAGATATATATTTACAGGTGTGCTGTATAATGACAGAAGTTTTCGGTAAACCAGAGCAAGCTTTTGGAATGAAATACATATAATTTGTTCATGTTAAAAAAATTCAACTCTCCCAGATAAATCATGGCGGCTGCCTATTTGTACTATCTTGCAAATGGTTCAACTTTTTTTTTTCGTAAAAAAAGTCGAGCAGTATCCGAGTTTGACGTCTTCTTAGCATTTGCTCAAGTATTAATTAATTTTCAATTGTATTTTGTTCTTCACATGCCTTTCGAATGAAATAAAATACTCTTTCAAATAAATGAAAACGCTCTGAAAGAAAATATTCCTTGAAATAAAAAAATAAAAAATACTATTTGAATGAAAGAAAATACATTTGTATTGATGATATCTTCAAAGTATTACCACGTGATTCGCATAAATATCTTAATATATATTTACGTGATTTCTTGTAAGTCAGGCGCCATAGTCAAACACCACAAGAGAACACGTTTAAACACTTCTGTGCCGTCCACATAGATACCCATTCTCAAGTCACAACACTCCACCACAAGTTTCTTCAGTTTCTTTGCTGTTTGAGAGGATGAACACAAAGCGCTGATTCCATCTTCTTGAATGTCCAAACGAGTCAATAGATTACCGCCCTCGATGAGCATTTGTTGGACAAACATTGAGTCTCGGCGATCACATGTCACTTCTAGTGACAGTGGAATCTACACGTTAATGAGATAACTCACAATAAGGTTTGGAGGGTTTATTGGTTTCAATGGTAGTACACAATACCCAGAAATACCACGGTGCTGCATCCGTTTTGTGCTAATATTTTACAACATGTATAATCACATAAACTTCTATGTCTAGCAACAAGGAATATTTGAAGAACTATACATTTTATTTGAGAACTGTATTCTGAAAGACATTTTCGGGAAAATAATGTGTATATAGTACCAATCTGATGTTCCTATTTAAAAGATAAAATCCATTCACATAAAGATTATTTAGTGTAACAGACTGTTCTTCTAGGAATTACTAGAACCATACATAAAGTATAGCCAGAGTAACATATTCATCTGTCTTCATGCATATTGTAGCCTTTGGCTATCGGATAAGTTAATGAAGTAATCAAATTAATCTAGTAAGTTGACTGTGAGGAAACATTCTCAATTAATATAAAGTAAAATTGATTTTCAAACCAAGTTTTGAGAAAGTAGTTCGATAGCGTCACTCTTGTATAGTAGCTTTCTACCACCAGTAATGTCGAACAATTTTGTTGCATCATTTGGAAGCTAGTTAAGCTAGTTAACTTAGTTAGTTTTTTGTTTTGTTTATCCTCTATAATAATAATAATAGATGTGTCCAACCGCAAAAGTAAATGTTCACGTTTACAACACCTTGTTAAAGAAACGTTTAATTTCATAAACGCTTCCATGTAATGTTTCTTACCTGTTGACGATTTGAAAGTTTCATGAGTGTAAGAACGGCCTTTTCTTCAATTGTACTTGAAACGACCAAGGATGAAAGTCTTTCAATTGCACCTGTGAGTGCGTCATTTTCTTCTTTTCTCCAACTACTATGAGCATATTCATGGACACATTGGATGGTTAGCATATCGAGCTCGTTATCACTCTCCTTACGTGGAATGTTTTGCAAAATCTTGAAGATTTCCACCGCCTTATGTGGGCTTGATCCACAGAAAAACCTCAGAACAAATTCCACATCCTTTGTTAACTGACAATCACTGCGCAATTTCCGTAGCACTTCTTCAAGCCCGTCCTCGTTTAAGCTTGCCAGATAAATAGCAGCCATAAACTCCTGGAACAACTTGTGATAAAATCCGACTATACATGTTGTATTCTGCATGGAATTTCCACGTGGAATGTCTACATTCGTCTGCCGATAATATGCCTGCGAATCTATGTGTAAAATTCCTACCTTCATGGCCAACAGGTATTGGTTGATGTCACACATTTTCAAAAAATGTTCTTTTTTCCAATATAAAATTGGGCCATTGACAAGGCCTTCCCATGCAATTTTTCCCACTGAAGACAGCATCCTTGTGATACTTGCACTATGTGATTCGAACAATTTAGCTCCTTTCTTCTTCTCTGTCTCTTTCGGTATTTCCTCCACTTGAAGCATTCGGTTTTCTAGTACGCTCATGAATACCCCAGTAAAGTTAACTGGTATAAGCGGGGAATCCTTCTGTGCATATGTATTAACGGAGCCACAAAACAGGTTCAGGAGTACAGGATGTGTACCAATATAATCGAACAGTCCACTACCATCTAGTTCCGCCACGATGTCTAATTCCATTGTACCTTTGCCTCCATTGCATGTATTTCTCACAATTGTTTCTGCTCCTTGTCTTGTAAAACCTTTGATCTCCAGTATGTTATGGAACTTCTCCTTCCAGTCTGTATCAAAGCCTGTCATAGCAGAGCTCCGAGATGCAACATAGGTCTTAGCGAGCTGAAACTTCTCACCTTTGATGATTTTTGCGACATCTTTATGAACTAGTGTTCCCTTAATGTTGTTAGAAATTTCATCAATCCCGTCTATGACGATTACAACAGCTTCAGGATACATCTTAATGTACTCTTCGACGTTCTGGATATCTACAGTATGGTCCTCTTGAACGTATGCTAAAGCCGCCTCGAGGAACGTTTTACAATTTGAAGGTATGTATGCCAACCTCAAGAACAACAACAAAGCGATCTCGTCCATCGGTGCTTCCTTTCTAGTCCAGTCTCTGATAAGTTTTAAACACATCGTGCTTTTTCCGACACCTGCATCCCCAACGATAATTGTTCTATACCCTTCTAGTTTATAAATATCATTGAATGAATCGAGTTCCTTGCTAGCTTGGAGTTCACCGTTTTTGCTGGCAACTTGAATGACTTGAGGATCAACAAAAAAGTCATCCAGGGGCATTTTGCTTAGCCATGGGGCGACTGTAATGTGTTCCACTATTGTATTGTACTGTCCTTTTAATGTTTTCGCCAACTTCTGAACACATTTCATGACATCGTTGTCAAAGATAGATGGTTCTGCCAAAATAATAGTAGAAATACATTGTTTTGTTTGATAACGTAGGAAATATGAGGACCGGGTGTGAACTACAACAATTATATATGGGTTAGATTTAAACAACTGTGACAATGCCAGTGGTGAAGATGATGTCAATGATGGTGAATATTATAGAGGGCCTTGAAGCGGAAAAAGGATCTGTAAGAATCTGTAAGAATCGAAATGATTACGAACACGATCGTGAGAGATGATGATAATAGGCAATATTTCTGATTCCTAACAACTCGGTATGTGTAATGATGATGACAAAGAATGTTA